>VKOC01047849.1:0-13509 GCA_009364415.1 Spea multiplicata
CATAACATATATAATGTCCCAACTGTCACTCCTCTTCCTCTTCTTTGATGCAAAAACCACAGTCAAATGGAACGTGAAAATCCAACGAATCAGACGCAGCCGAACATGAACAGTCAAACAGCCGCCGGGAACTCTAGGCACCAGCCGGAGGATGGCCATTAAACTGAAAGAAAGAGAAGCTATAACAGTAACTGAAGATAAGGAAATGTCAAAATATTCAGTTGCCAACAATGCAGAAATAACCAGTTGTAAACAATACAGTAGGAGCGCACAAATAATGGAACAATGTAATATAGGCAGAAAAACTCCAAAATAAGTAAAAGAAAAGACCAAAACCTGACACAGCAGAAATAAATAGACTGAAGAAAGGTTACCCCAGAAAAGATATCAGGGAAAGGGAGGGGGGGAAATTATTCGCCTCCTGTCTTTAATAAAATTTAGATTATGCCTTCACCGAGGCTAAAATAATCTCAAATTTTACCACAAGACAGGAGGCTTCATAATTTGCAGTTTTAACGCTCAATTAAAGAGGATGCGGCATGTGAAACCGGACGAAAGTAAAAGGTGCGAAAAGTAGATGCTCTGGACCAATCTGCCGATCGTAAGACATCAGTCAAGGAGGCGCCAAGTGAGATAGCACCGGAGGCCGCTGCCCCCTGACAGAGTGAGCCCCGAACCTAGAATCAATGCCTGCCAGGTGTAACAGCCAACGCACACACCTGGCGATAGTAGGAGAAGAAACAGGTCGGAATGGAGGGGCATAGGACAACAGGAGCTGACGACAGCTCGAAGAACGATGACTAGCCGTAGCCAAAAGGTACTGCTGAGTACAACGAGCCACACACAAAAGAGGATGGGAGGGAAAGTAGGGGTAAGAAACTTGAGAAATGAAAGTCTTGGTACGACGAGAGATGGAAAAAACTACCCCTTCGGGAGAGAAAGAAACCGCATCAGCATCAAACGCTCTGACATCTGAGACACGACGGAAGGAGAGGAGACAGAGGAGCAGCGCAAGCTTGGCAGACAGTTGTTTGCGAGATAACAGAGGGTTGTCGGGCCAGGAGCCCAGAAAGTCCAACACCTTCTGGACATCCCAGAGATATGGGTATCTAGGGGCCGGAGGGCGAGAGAGACGGGCGCCGCGCATGAGAAGACAAACAAGAGGATGCCGGCCGAGAGGAACACCCTCGACTAAGGCATGAGAGGCCGAAACAGCCGAGCGAAAAACATTAAGGGTTCTATAAGATTTCCCCTGAGAAAAAAGATGGGATAAAAAGTTAAGGACCGACTCTACAGAGGCGCAGAACGGATCATCCTGCCGTTCCACACACCAAGACACCCAAGATCGCCATGCACAGGCATATGTCCTTCTGGTGCCTGGGGCATGGGCATCTCGTAACAATGTTCGAGCGTCCTCTGAAAGTCGTGACATATCCTGGGGACGCCGGAGAGGCTCCAGGCTATTAAAACCAGACGTTGCTGGAGAATGAGGGGGTGACACTGCCCGGTCGGGTCCAGGAGGAGGTGAGGGAATGACGGAAGTGTTAGTGGAGTCTCTGCAGACAACTCCAGAAGGGATGGGAACCAGGGTTGAGCCGGCCAAAAAGGGGTGATGAGCATCACTGACACCTGCTGCAGACGAATCATGTGAAGCGTTCTTGGGATCAGTGCAAAGGGGGGAAAAGCATATGATCCGGCCGGGGGCCAAACCTGAAGAAAGGCGTCGACTGCCGAACAGTCCGGGTCTGGAAGCCAGCTGAAGAAGTTCGGGAGTTGAGCGTTCAGTCTGGAGGCAAAAAGATCCAAGATGAACGGACCCCTTAGGTTGAATAAGCGTTGAAACACCCCACTGTCCAGCTTCCAGTCGCCGACGTCTCTCCAGTGGCGGGAGAACCAGTCTGCTACCATGTTGTCGTTGCCCGGAAGGTACTCTGCCTTGAGGGTGATGTGATTGGTCAAGCAATAATCGTAAAGGTCTTTGGTAAGGTCTGTGAGTATGCGAGAGCGGGTGCCCCCTAGTCGATTGATGTACTGCACCGCTGAGATGTTGTCCATCCGAAGCAGGAGGGAGCAATTGGAACGACCCGCAGTCAAACTCCTGATGGCGAAAGAGCCCGCAATCAGCTCCAGACAGTTGATATGTAACTGTCTCTCCTCCGCTGACCAGCGACCCCCTGTTGCTCCCGTAGGTCCGACAGCACCCCATCCGAGAGTGCTGGCATCGGATTCCAGTACAAGGTCTGGGAAGGAACCAAAGATAGCTCGACCATTCCAGGCTTCCATGTGACGAAGCCACCACAAGAGTTCTATCCTCACCTCTGCTGAGAGGACAACCATCTGGTCGTAAGATGGACATTGGCGTAGATAGTCTGTCTTCAGGCGTTGTAGAGCACGGTAATGGAGTGGTGCCGGGAAGATCGCCTGGATTGAAGAGGACAGGAGACCCACAATGCGAGCCAAAATGCGAAGAGGTATCGTCTTGAGGCGAAGTACTCTGCGAATCTCCTTCTTGATTGCTGTAATTTTGGAAAGCGGGAGCTTTAGAACTGCCGCTACGGAATCTATCTCGAATCCCAGGAACTGGATCACCTGAGTTGGGATGAGCGCTGACTTCTCTTTGTTGATCACAAAACCCAACGCTTGGAGCCACGAGGTTACGAACGCCGTGTGTTGAAGAGCGAGGGATCGATCTTGTGAGAAGAGGAGAATGTCGTCTAGATAGACGATTGATCGAATTCCGTGGGATCGAAAGAAAGCCATGACGGGTTTCATAAGTTTGGTGAAGCACCACGGGGCGGAGCTGAGGCCGAAGGGGAGGCAGGTGAACTGCCACAGAGTGTCGTTCCAGAAGAATTGGAGGAACTGACGATGGCTTTTGTGGATCGGTACCGTCAGATAGGCATCCTTGAGGTCCAGGCGCGTGAGCCAGTCTCCGTCTAACAGATGATCTCTGAGAAGATGGATGCCCTCCATCTTGAAGTGTCGGTATGAAACAAATGCGTTGAGGTTCCTTAAATTGATGACTGGACGGAACTCTCCTGATTTCTTGCGGACTAGAAAGATGTTGCTGACAAAGGATGGCGGTCCTGTGACGGGTTCTATGGCGCCTTTCTGGAGGAGGAGTTGCAATTCGGACTCCACTAGGGCCTGTTGAGAGAGAGAAAGGCGGAGGGGTTCGGGAAGAAACAGTTGGACTGGGGGCATGACAAAGTCGATCATGAAACCTAGGACAGACTGAAGAACCCATGGGTCCTGTGAAATGAGGTGCCAGTTGTGGGAAAAGAGAGATAATCTGCCCGCAATCTTTAAGGGGAAAGAGAGATTTGAAAGTAAAGGACCCATTTCCTTGCTCCCGAGGTCCATGAGGCGTGGATCCAGTCGAAGGAGGGCAGCACGGCGACGTTCCGTGGACAAAGCCACGTTGGCGTTGTCCCACTAAGATAACACACCGTTGTATCCATTCTCTGGCTAATGTTGCATCCAGCGGGGTACCTGACATAACTGCTTTGTCAGCCATGAGAAATAGTTGTGTCAGAGGACCTGCAATGTCCAACAATTTGTCTTGGGCCCCTTTTAATCCACGTTCTGCCCCTTTCTTAGGGTCCCGACCCGTTTTGGCCATATAGGTTGCCATGGTGGGATCGAATTCTGGTGTCTTTAGCACCTTGTGTGGAATAATCGGTCTTGGGCATTCCGCCCGAAGCTTATTTCGTACCTCCCTCTCCACAGGCTTACGAATCCACTTCACAAGGAAATTGGATATGTGCTCCGGGGGCGTCCATTCTGCGGAGCGAGGATGTCGGATTAGTTCTGGGTCAAACCAGGGTTCGCCTGCAGCATCCAAGTTGGCGGAGTCTCCTGTGACCGTAGGATTGCCTGTATTGGATGAGAGAGCCGTCTCGCCGAACATGCGAGAGGTGGGGAGGTCAGGGGCATCGTATTCAGATTCAGAGTCGTGTGAGTCTCCTTGCCACTCGTCTACTAGGGCATAGGAGCCCGCAGCCTCGTCATCCTCAGATGAGGAACTATGATTAACCCCACTGAGCTCTGGGGTGGAGCCAACTGGGGCGCGTATAGCGCGATGTTTCCCCTTACTGGTGCCAAACACCACTCCTTTACGAGGGCGCTTGTGAGCACAGCCTTCAGGATCAGGGTCTGATAGGATAACTTCGTCTCTGCGGCGTACCCCGGAGGAAGAAGCCTGAGGAATAGCCGGAGTCCGAGGTATGGAGGATAAAGCCTGCTGGAGGGCTGTATCAAATGAGGCTTTGGCTGCAGAGAGCCAGGAATCGAAATCTGCAGCCGAAGGTGTTTCGGTATCATCAGCCATGATATTTAGTAGTATGTCTGTCTCACAACTGTAAGAGAACAGAGGTTGATGGCACCAGAATTGAGGCAATAAATCATAAATGTGCAGAGCACAACGACAAAACCACAAGGTGGCGGTAGAGGCTGAGGTCAGTTAAGGCTATACTGACTGGCCCAATATATATTTGACAAATCACCCAGATGGGGACAAGGGCCAAGAATATATGTGTATATATATATATAAATATTAGTATACGTAAGTATTTAGTATGGATCACCCCGCTCATAGACAGTATGAACCGGGGGACGAGCCTTAACAATTGCAGTATATGAAGATACTTTGCATGGATCACCCTGCTGATTGAGAGTGTGAAGCAGGGGACAGGCCTTCAGCAATTGTAAAATAAAATAGTTTGAATATATATACTTTTTTTTTTTTGTTTTTAAATGTATTTATCTAGCTTCATTGGGTATTGAACCAGCAACTTCACAACTTCATCTCTGAGAAACACAGTACTGAACCACTAGACCAGCAGGTGGCGTGGTCTGAGTATAAGCAAATCAGAGTAGATAGATGGTGTTTAATAAAATGAGAATAAAAGAGGAAATAATTAAACAAAAAACCAAGAGAACTAACTAATAAAGAAAAAATCCAGAGACCAGACATATGAATACAAGAATGTTTATTTATAAGAAGACTGGCAGCCTGGAACAGCTGCAGCAAGGAAAGGGTTAACTGATGGAGCACAAGGGAGAACTCCCTGAAGAGAAAGCGCGCGAAAATAAATAATTAAAGACGCGATGGAAATAAATAATTAAAGACACGATTGTGGAAATAAATAATTAAATACAGATTACAAGAGGAGGGAAGAAGCAGAAGAAGACATGGGACCATCAGACAAGGTAATAACTGAGAGGGAGAGGAGAGGAGAGATAAGGCCAAAAGAGAAAGTGGAAAAAATTAATGGATAAAACTAGGGAGGAAGGGCCACACGCTAAATGGCGCGATTATGGCCTAAATAGGGAGTCAAATAGCTGGCAAGGTAAGCAGCCAAAACCCAGTGTACTAAGGGAGACCAGATATATTTGAAAAATATATAAGAGATATAAGAGATAAGAGAAATAGAGAAAATGGACAATAAAAGTAATAAATTGTGAATATATATATTTATATATATAATAAAATAATAATGAATAGAATAGAGACCAAATATATAGGAAAAATATATAAGAAAGAAATAAAATAGAGAAAATTGACAATTAAAGTAATAATTTGTGAAAATATATATATATATATACAGGTATATATAATATAACGAAATAATAATTGGATAATAATGTAATGTGAAAATTTTGACCTGACCTTGCTGGTGGCAGCAGCAAAGAAGAGGAAGAGGAGTGACAGTTGGGACATTATATATGTTATGTTGGTCATTCATTGGCTATATTTCTCTGTTGTTTTGAGTTTTCTTTGCTGCTGTTGGTGGTACAGTAAAGAAGGTTTATGCAAATTATGAAGCCTCCTGTCTTGTGGTAAAATTACAGCTAAATTACAAGAGCCATTGTCCCAAAATGTACTACGAGAAAGTCATTAAGGGGTTAATTACTGGAAGGGTCACAATTTTATATTTTTCATTAATAACTGAAAATCTATGTAAATATATATCTACATGATCATACTCATTAACTATTGTATAGCAATTTTGTGAAAGTAAAGTGAAGCTTTCCACCATTTACACCTGTAAGCAATGGGTGTGGCTGAAGCACCTAAACTCAATAATTAGGACTAACCTTGAGAGAGACTAATCAAGTGGATTAGAATATTTGGGCTATGACAAATCTTTTAAAGACTCTGGAAGTTAAAAGCTGCAGCGGAAGTTGTCTACGCGAATCAGGTAGAGCTCTACACGCTGCCCGGACTAAGCACCAGGGACTCAGATGCACCGGTAAGTTGGGGGGGACAGGATGATCCAGGTCTCCTGCATCGCTGCGGGGGATCTGGATCTTAGTCTCATAGTCAGACCAATTTGAAGTCTGATTATAAGACGAGGGGTATTTTTCAGAGCATTTGCTCTGGAAAAAAACCTTGTCTTATAATCAAGCAAATACAGTAATTTTGACAGGTTTCTATATGATGTAAAGTTAGAACTTAGAGATGGATAAATTATGCTTTATATCCTGAGATTCGAATACACATAGTTGTATGATAAATGGAAACTTTTTATAAATTAATTTGCATTTGTGTTTTACTTGCAGATTGTTTCTTAAACTCACGACGGCTTATATAGTAACATTCTCCAACAAAACATTCAGCGTCCGTTCAATATTTATGCATGCATATTTATTGTTATGAGTTATACAACTACATGTGGCCCTACTAATAAACATTTGCATGTCTGGTAACCATGTAAACTACGTATTTTAGTTTAAAAGGAATACAGGGAATTTTTGACATAGTGTGAACGTGATTGCAAGACATTGCGTTAAGCTGAATGATGTACTATGTAAAGAAATATAGTTGCTTTGTTGCATATTAGAAAACAATAATTATGTTTAAATCTACTGAATGAAAAGTCTATATTTTTCAGTTTTCTTTTATAAAGTTCTCTAAGTATTTGATATATTGTATAAAAAAACATTGATATTACAAGTTGTATTTAACATTTCAAGGTTCATTTCAAGATTCATTTGATATATTGCACCTTCTCCCCGCAACCAATGCTCCAAAAACGAGCACCAGATAAAGATTCGTTGATGCTGGTTACGCGAGTCGCGACGATGGCTGAAATACGTACAACGATGAGGGGAAGCATAGTGCACGCCCATGGGGAGGTCCTTTGTAATACCATCGAGGATTAAGGCTTCCAGGTCGTGTAGAGACGACGCAGGTTGCCTGGAGACGCCGCAAACAACGTAAGATACGAAGATATTGCACCATTGGGTTTTTCTATTTTATTAATTTTAGATTAATGGAAGAAATAAAGAAAATGTTTTTATTCTGAAGAGCCTCTGATACCATCTGTGTTTGTGAGTGTATCCATATAACACATTTCATCACTTTTTTACGTTATTACACTATTATATATATTTTTCCCACATGTACATGCGCCCCTATGTCTGTTGCAAGGTTTATTTGAACCAGATATGTTCAATAAACTGCAAACAGTTGAACATAAAACATGAAAAAATTAAACTCATGTATAGATGTGTTATGACACCTGGAGGAATTGTCAACAAAATTATTTCATAAAAACAGGCTAAAATTGAGTAATGAATTCTTACAAATTAGTAAAAAGGAGAGCATTATACCTCAAGCAATAATAACATAAATATTATATCAAGAATATAATATTTGAAGAAAAGATCTCTGAGGTCCTAAAATTTTAAGTAACTTTACATCTTTTTTTTCCATTGTTGGTCCAATAAAAATATGAACTTGGACAAAGGACAACATGTTCTTATTATGAGCATTCTCAAAACTCACATTAATATATTAATGCAGAATATTATATTCCTATGCCATATCCAATATTCTAAAAGATAGGTTTTTAATACCTAGTCATAGATCACTGTATCTTTCCTTAGAACCATATTAACTTATAATGTCCCAAGTCATTAATACAATAGTATTAGATCAAAAAGTGTCTGTTACTTCACTCAAACTTCTAACAACTCTTTGAACTACCTTATAACGTACTCCAGCATAAGCTCAGAAAAATGACTGACATTTTTTTTAATTATTTTCTTTGGAACTGCAAATAAATTGGCTTGTATAGCAGTGTTGTAAAGTTGCTGATGTCACACCAATTTGTTTAGTGTATACGTGAATTTACTACCTGGTAGAGATGGTATGGTGAATTTCAACATGATGGGTTAATTTGATTGTATAGGAATGTGATGTCACCGTGTTTTAAAAACATGAATTCCTCTTTTGAAGCTGGCACTGCAATCAGTGCCCTCTGCAATGTATGAAATGTTGCAATGTAAACTACAGTAGCGTAATCTACTATATTCGTGTTTCTCCTTATAGATAGCGGCTATGTGGCCATTAAAACGCAGGAGACCATTGCTGCCAGGGTCATATCCAAAACATGCATTAATAATAACCCACAGTTAATAATCATGCCTCCTTTTGTGCATATTTAGAACGGGGAAAGAACATCCTACAAAAAGAGTATAAGTATGGCTAGTTGTTCAGAAAGGGCCCACCTGACCTTCCAGGACAGAGACAGGCACAGTAGTTGGAAAATTAATAGTAACTATGTTAAAGGATAGCGTTGTTGAACATCTAAAGTCATATGAGTTTCAACATCAAAAACAACATGGGTGTACTCGGGGAGGGCTGGTAGCCTAAGGCCTTGAGGGCAAGTCAAGTGGCCCGTTGCACCACCTAATCAGCCCACCATCCATGCCCATCTTTTTCTGATTTTCTGACATATGTTGATGTAATGTGATGGGATTGGGAGTTCATCAGTACACTAAAAAAAAGTCATCATACACAGGATGCCTGAAGCCACAATTTAGTGCCATTAATCCTTTTAATAAACTTAGGTAAAAATGAAATAGTTCAGTTTATCCCTACAGAACGTAAACTGCCAGGAAACAGATTGCTAAACATACACACCAGGGCAGGCTCTACCACACTGACACCCAAACACACACACCAGGACAAGTTCAGCCACACCGACACCCAAACACACACACACCAGGACAGGCTCTGCCACACCGACACACAAAGCCACATACACCAGGACAGGCTTTGCCATACCAACACACAAGCCCACACACACCAGGACAGACTCTGCCACACCAACACCCGCATCAGTCTACACAAAGAGTAAAAATGCTTTCCACACTAGTTTGTTGTTTTTGTGTTTTATGTTCAATGTATCCCCCCACACTCCTGTGTATTGCCCCACGTTTATTTGTGCCCCCAATCACCTCCCTTTGTGCATTTATGCCCCCACACCATTGTGTATTAATTTATATGATGTCCCCAGCCAGCCACCCTCCCTTGTGTATTGATGCCCCCTTTTGTACTGGTTAATGTACCCATGTATATTGTCCCCAGCCACCCATCCCCTTTGTGTATTGATTTATATGATGTCGCCAGCCACCCACCCCTCTTTGTGTATTGATTTATGTGATGCCCCAACCACCATGTTGTGTACTTATACCCCCAGCCACCCCATTTTATATTTAATTGTTGATCCCAGGGCAATCTTTGAATATGCGTCCCCTTCCACCTATCACCCCAACTTTAACGACCGACCGCTTTAAATGGTCGCTTTTGACGGCCAAGGCGGTTTTACGGCCGTTTTAAAACTCGCAGCTGCATCGGCTACAATGGCACCTCAGTGTGTCGGCCCACCGCGGGTGCTGCTGGCTTTTATCCTGAATTAAAGATGGCCCCGGCGGTAGTGCAGCCATTTAGTTTAGATTCAGGGCAATTGCCCCCTGCCCAGCCTGGATGTACTTCAGGAAGATCATGCCAAACTAATCTGCCAAAACTGATTTTTTTGATTTGGAGACTAAAATAAATGATCTACGTGGTACCATAGTCATTTCGTATCTAGATTTCAGTAAGGCTTTTAAAACTGTCCCACATAGACATATCAATATACTGCAATCTCTGAGTTTTTATATTTTGTGTGATCTGAAATATAGCTTGAGTTTACTGAGAGGTTATTTATATTGTATAATACAAAATATTAAATATTGAAAACATTTAACTGTTTTAGATTGCCATCAGTGAGGACAAAGAACGGAGAAAGAATTATTGCTTTGTTTCTGTTTCCTAGTATAAAAAACAACAATACGACAAAATGCAATAGGGCACTATCTCAGGCGATGTAGAGACATTCTCAGGATGTTTAAATAGTGTTCCTATTCAAAAACCCCACTTCTGGGGATGAACCGAGATGTGGAATGCATTAGGAGTATGTTCAACTTCGAATGCTGATCATGGTTTGGTGATAGCAGATGGTCCAAAAATAGCAGAGGAAACCAAAATTAACGGAGGTGCACAGCCAGAGTAACAGGAATCCGTTACACTCTCAAGATTTGATTTTTAAGCATAGCAGAATGATTGCTCTGTCTCATAATAAGTACAATATAATATTTATTATTGCACTAAAGATGACATCCCTGTAGGGAGTCTCGTAAAGATTAATAACATTATTTCAATTTCTGGAAATTCCCAATTATCAAAATGCTTAAATATTTGCCCTTGGCAAAACAAGGCTATATTCAGACAAATTATTACTCCAATTAAACTATTTTTTCTAACTGATGTGTACCGAGTTACAAATATAAAACAAATCATATGCTTTCCTATGTATTAATTTTACATTACAGGCTTAATGTTAGTCAAATCTTTAATATGTGCTTTATATGGGCTTTTAAGCAAAAAATATACTGTATTGTATAAAACAAATAGCAAATAAATATTACTTATATTGTTGAATATCTATGAAATGCTAAGTTTCAATATAGACCAAGGTAAAGCAATGGATGTAATATACAATAGGTCACCGAGTAAACTAAGGCATATCAGATTGGAAAAAAATATGATTACAGGGGTGCTTGTAAATGTCATATTTTCCAGCTGGACAAAGGTCTTAAGTGGAGTGCCTCTGTATTCTGTCCTTGGACCGATTTCTTCTTAATTTATTTTCAATGCTTTGGAAGAAGGTACTGGATCCAATGTCTCTATTTTTGTGGATGACACTAAATTATGTAAGGTAATAAAGTTTGAGCTGGATGTTACTTCTCTGCAAAAGGAATTAGACAAAATGGGAGAAAGGGCAAATAATCGGCAAATGTGTTTTGATATAGATAACTGTAAAATTATGCACTTGGGTAAAAAAACAAAAATGCTAATTATACTGCAAATGGCTGTGTGTTGAGTAAATCCTCAGGTGTTCTTGTTGACAATAGAGCTATGCACAATCTTGGGCAGCTGTTGATAAGGCAAGCATGATGCTGGCATGTAGTAAAAGGGGAATATGCTTAGAAGATCAGAACATAATGTTGCCTCTTTATAAAACATTGGTAGGATCTCATCTAGAATATACTGTGCCGTTTTGGGTGCCTGTACAAAAAAAGAAAATACTAGAAACAGAAAAGATTCAGGGAAGGGCTACAATAAAGATTAAAGGAATGGAAAATTTGAGCTATGAAGAAAGGCAGTCCGAATCGGGATTATTTTCTCTGGAGAAAAGATATCCTTGTGGGGATATGTAAAACCCTTACAAGTATGTTCAACGTCAATACAAAGATCTTTTTGGAGATCTCTTTATAAATCATACTTTCCTGGACAACATCTGGGCATTGCTTAGGATCGGAAGAAAGGAGAATTTGTCTTAAACATAGAGAAGGTTTATTTACTGTTAGGGTGGTTAAATTATTGTATAGACTCCCATCTGATGGTTTGGTCAGTTCAATATGAAATGCATACAGGGTTACTACGAGTTAATGTAGATAAGGTAATGTTGATCCAGAGTCCGATTAGTGGGTATAAATCTCACTAAACAGGAATAGGAAGATTTATAGGCACTATCCTCCGACCCTACAATAATTATAATACCCTCAAATATTGTTTTATTAAATGCTGATAATATGAAAATATGTATTTCAATCATCTTAATAAGGAGGGGACTTATGTTCGGGAGACACATTTTATTGCCTGCCCAAAATCCTTAAAAATATCATCAGCTCCCCTCAGAGCAACCATCAGAAATTATTATTATTATTATTATCTTTTATTTATATAGCGCCAACAGTTTACGCAGCGCTTAATACAATACATAAATTCAAGGGATATGACAAGACAAGAATTGACAGACAACCGATACATTTGGTGGAGAGAGCCCTGCTCGCAAGCTTACAATCTAGAGGGAAAAATGGGGTGACAAACATAAGGCATAGAGGAAGGGTGAGAGGTATTGTGGGGGTATCGATGACAAGGATGTTCTAGCAGCTAAGATGGTATGCGTCTCTGAAGAAGTGGGTTTTTAGATGTTTCTTGAATGTCAGGAGGGAGGGTGAATTCTGAAGGTTCCTTGGGAGCAGATTCCAGAGATATGGGGCAGCTCGAGTGAAATCTTGTAGACGGGAAAAGGAAGAGGTGACGAAGTGAGGAGGAGAGCCTTAGCCCATGGGAGGAACGTAGGGATCGAGTAGGAGAGTATTTGCTAATGAGGTCAGAAATGTACGGAGGAGCAGTATTGTGGATGGCCTTATATGTCAGTACCAGGATCTTAAATTTAATTCTAAAGGTAATCGGGAGCCAGTGGAGGGTTTCACAGAGTGGGGAAGCAGAAGAGGAGCGACGTGCAAGGAAGATGAGCCTAGCAGCGGCATTTAGGATAGACTGTAGAGGAGAGAGTCGAGACAGTGGAATGCCAACCAGAAGAGTGTTGCAGTAGTCTAGACGGGAAATGATAAGTGAATGAACCAGAGTTTTTGTGGATTCTTGGGTGAGGAATGGGCGGATACGAGAGATGTTTTTAGGTGCAGGCGGCAGGATCTGGCGAGGGACTGAATGTGAGGGATGAAGGAGAGGTTTGAGTCAAGGATGACCCCAAGGCATCGGGCCTGGTTAGTAGGAGAGATAGTTGTGTTGTTAATGGTGATAGAGAATTCAGGTAGTGGAGTGGAGATGGAGGGAGGGAAGATAATGAGTTCCGTTTTAGAAAGATTAAGTTTCAGGTAGTGTTGTGACATCCATGAAGAAATAGCAGACAAGCAGCTGGTGACCCGGGACATGAGAGATGGAGAGAGATCAGGAGAAGACAGGTAGATTTGGGTATCATCTGCATATAGATGATACTGGAGGCCAAATGAGTTGATTAGTTTGCCAAGAGAGGAAGTATAAAGAGAGAACAGCAGAGGGCCAAGGACTGAACCTTGGGGGACACCAACCGAAAGTGGAAGGGGCGATGATGTGTTGCCAGAGAAGTTGACATTGAAGGAATGGTTAGACAGATATGAGGAGATCTCGAATGCCTATAGAAGCAAGTGAGTCAAGAAGAAGGTGGTGATCAACAGTATCGAAAGCAGCAGAGAGATCCAGTAGAATTAGAATAGAGTAGTGACCTTTAGCTTTGGCAGAGAGCAAGTCATTGGAGACTTTTGTTAGAGCTGTTTCAGTAGAGTGAAGGGGTTTGAAACCAGACTGTAGAGGGTCAAGGAGAGAAT
>VKOC01047851.1:0-18558 GCA_009364415.1 Spea multiplicata
TCTATTTAGCAGGTTTTTTATTACCTTTTATAGATGAGTAAAAGATTTTTAAACTAAAATTTAGAAACAGTCATTTTTTTCTAAATGTTTCACCATATTTTATACTTTTTTAATAGTAAATAATATGATACAATCAAAACAATGTCATCTAAAGAAGGTCCTTCTTGTCCTGAAAAAAAACAATATCTAATGTGTGTGGGTTCAGTAAACGGGAAAGAAGAAAATTACAGCTAAACACGAGCAGCGCAGAAATGTTAAAACGGCCATTGTCACGAAGGGTACAAAAAGTAAAATCAGCCTTTGTCACGAAGGGGTTAACGTTTAATAGGTTAAACATTTACATTGAAGCTGCATTAGAGAGTTATATTGCCCATGTTTCCGTAATGAAACCTTTCAATTTGCAGGAGCTGGAAAAAACATGGGGCACATGAAATGAAGTTCTGAAAACAAAAACACCTTTTACTTGCTAAGGCTTTTGCTTCTTTTTCATACTGCAGGTTGTGGGCTGCTCACTGTAGAAAGATTCAGCTAAAGAAAGGTAAGAGCCATCATTTGTCTCTACTTTCTAGTAAATACAAGTGAAGCTTATTTACTGATTGCAGCTGAGAATCTAGATTGGCCTACTTTTTAGGTGTTCTTGTAGAAAGCTTTGTTTTTTTTGTGTGTGTGTTTATGTGTGTGTGTGTGTGTAAGGAAGTTTTAATTTACTGAACCGAGGGTAGATAAATGTTAGCCTCCTAACACAGGTTTTAAAGGGTTAGTACAGTGAGGTAATTTAAACATGTATGGGATTGAGGTATGCATGTCAGGAAAAAAGATTATCATATATTTGATGCTATTCTTTATCTTAATTGCTAGATAATTCTGCTAATCAAGTGTACAACTACCAGCCATGCGATCACCCAGATCATCCTTGTGACAGCACATGTCCTTGCATTATGACACAAAACTTCTGTGAAAAGTTCTGTCAGTGTAACCCAGACTGTGAGTAACCACTAACATATATATATATTGTTTTTCTCAACAGAGCGACATATACAGCCAAGTGCATCTTTAATGCTCTATTGTAAATCGGAATTGCACTCAAAATTTAGAAAATACAACGGATAGCAATAAGTGTGATATTGAGTTTGATCCTGTAGTCAATAAAGTAAACCCCAAGCACTACAGCAATGAGCATAATGTATCCCACAAGGTTAACACTCAAAGGCATACACAAAACAACCAAATAATGAAAGCCAATATAAGTTTGCTAGATAACATACCACAAAATAAATAGTACAAATACAGATTACATACCAGGGAATGACAGATACAGACAGTAGAGGCTGACACCCCATGAGATTCCCCAATGTTTTGGCTATAAGCCTTTGTCAAAGGTAAGATCTGGGTAGGTGAATATGGTAGGTAGAATTTTGTGTTCTATGTAGAAAATTAGATTGAACGGCAAACTTCCCAATGTTGTAACACGCACCTCCTATACTCCATGTGGCATAACAGTTCGGAATCCTGTATATCTCCTCCAAATGATGCAAAAAATGCAGTTTAAAATGTAACCTTTATTTTTCTCCAAGCAATAATTACAAATACATTAGTTATGGTGGCTCAAATATGCCAATTGCCTCACCGGTTTCATACTAAGAGGTGCTTAACAGTAATTAATTTCTTCTAGAAAACTGGTAGAAACCTGATCCAATTCAATATTGTATTGTAATTAGTGTGCAGTCCTGTTTTTATTGCAAAATGATCTAAAATTACATTTAAAATGTTTATAAATATTGTTATTTAAGTGGCAAATTGTATTAAAACTAGAAGAGTGTACAATGACTAAAGCCTGTACAGTACTTATTAGTATAATATCGGGGAGTGAAGTGTTGGATGACATAGAGAAACATAAACTGCCTGTTTCACAAAAGTGCTTGAAGTGAAGTGTTTCCCTAGAAACTCTGTTTACTTAGATGTAGTTACCAGTTAAATCATTCATTTGAAGGTCAAAACAGATTTCCTGGATGCAGATGCAAGACCCAATGCAACACAAAGCAGTGCCCCTGTTACCTGGCAGTGAGAGAATGTGATCCGGATCTATGTCTCACATGTGGGGCATCTGAACACTGGGACTCCAAGGTTGTGTCCTGCAAGAACTGCAGCATTCAGAGAGGCCTAAAGAAGGTGAACATGCATGTGTAACATACACAAACACATACATACTTTGGTTATAATATGCACATTTTGTATTTCATGTATGCATGTAAAGTTTCAAGAAAGATTTTGTACCTTTTTAGAATTTTCACCTGCTCTTTGACAGAGAGGAACTCACACCTCATTTATTGTCATTCATGTTATTGGTTATCAACATAATTTTCAGTTGTAAGTTTTTCATATCCATGGGGGGAAACATATACAAATATTTATGTTAAATAATATTTTATATATGTGTGTGACGTAATTGCAATATACCATTGGGGTCATGGTAGCTGACAATGGCCTTTTTATACGAAGATACTCTGTCAAAACTCAGCTGTTTCCAGCTACAGTAGTCATTACAACATTAACAATGCCTACACACTACTTCTGATCCATTTGATGTTATTTTAACGAGAAAAGAAAAACATTTTTCTTTCACAAACAAGGACATTTCTTAGTAACCCAAACTTTTGAACGGTAGTGTCTGAATGTGTGTGCGTATATAGTTAGATCCGGAAATATTTGAACACTGACACAATGACTGCTTGAAGTCTGAAACGCATGGACATCACCACATGCTGGGTTTCCTTTGTAATGCTTTGCCAGGCCTTTACTATAGCTGTCTTCAGTTGTTGTTTGTTTGTGGGTCTTTCTGCCTTATGTTTACTCTTCAGTAGGTGAAATGCATACCTGATCTGGTTAAGATTAGGTCATTAGGCCATTGCAGAATATTTCACTCCTGGGTTTAGTTCGTAGTATGTTTTGGGTTATTGTCCATGCCACGGTAACCCTCTGAGGCTGAGGACACATGGAGCTGTGTTTGAGTTTGGGAGGGGGCGCTGGAGGATTCCTGGAGAGACTCCTTACTTGCCTTCCCCATCCCCTCTTATGTCAAAGTAACACTGTGTTCATTGGGGGCACAGGGTGAACAGAAAACCTGTCTGGTCTGCCGTAACCAGACTCCCATGAGTCCCTCGGGATCACCCCATAATAGTGACTTTTGTCGGGTGGGCATTGCTGGCCATAGAACTGTATTGCGGAGCCAAGCTGTCTTGTGATTGATTATATTATACCCCTAATCCTATCATGTGTTGTGTATAAATATCTGTGCTGTCTTCAATACATCTGCTCTGTTTTATCCCTACGCTAAGTCTCGGCTAGTGCTTGGGGGAATGTGAAGGGTTAATCCCTTGAGCAACTGAGCATTCACGGCAAGGAGGATTCCTACGGCAGAGCCACTCATTCCGAGTAAGTGTATCCGTCACATTTGGTGGCAGATGTGGGATTTCCTTCCTTGCTGAGAGATATTCAAACCACCACCAGGATACCTTCCTCATCCTCATATGAGTTAAAGCTGATGGAAAGGCACTACTAGCTCAAGCATTGGGACATTTCCTTTCCACTGGGATTGACGGACAGGTTGGCAGACTTCGGTCACCTTGACAGGCACATGGACGTGGCAGCAGAATTTTAGGGGCTGCTGCGGGTCATCCTCTCGTGCTACACCACTGCTCTGCCTACAGAACTATACGGAACTGATGCAACAGATTTGAGGGTCACTATAGGAGTTGGCACTCCCGGAGGCTGTTATACGCCGGGGCCAGTGTTTTACAAGCTATGGACATAGGTTTAGAGAACACCGGGAGCTAAGGATGTAATTCCTAGGACAGTAACCCCAGGAGCAGTGGGTATCCAAATTGGACAAGCTGGTCCAACAGGAGGTAGAGCTGCACAATCGATAACAGGCTCTGTGGTGGCATGCAGAGCAAGCATATTTGGGGACTGTAACAGAATGATCTCCAGATGGGGATGATTTTGATGGTCCTGGATTGTTGTGGGAGAGCCTTACCATTTTTTAAAAAATTTGTCAGCGAAGGGGACTCTGCTCTGGAAGATGTTGGGTAATACAGAGAAGTTATGCTTGGTCTCAGAGAATTCCCAGAGCTGAGACCTGATCTGGACTATCTGGTCATGAAAGAGTGGCAGGTGGAAAGGGCATACCGAGAGCTGCTAACCCTCTGGAGACCATTCTGTCCTCAGAGCCAGAGGATATTACAGCACAAGCAGAAGCACTGGCATCAGGGCAGAGTACCGCTGGTCTCTGCAATGGCCCCACATCATACGGCCCTGGTTTGGTCTGCCATAACCAGACTCCCATGAACTAGCTGGCTATGGGGGCTGTACAAGCCAGAAGACAATCGATGCCTTACCGAAATCTAGCAGCAAATTCATGGAACTATATGGCGACTAGAAGCCGCAGCGATACACGCCCACAATTGGAACTGCGTAGCTAAGACACCCTTTATCCCACCACATTGCTGTTATGCGGTTACATTAAGCTTGCAGTGGGGAACACTAGGCCCGGGGTTTACCCAGCTGCAGCTATGGAACTCTTGGCCGGCTACTGCACAAATTCTTTACGTCGCTCCCTCGGGATAGTGACTCTTTGTCGGGTGGATATTGCTGGCCATAGAACTGTATGGCGTCGCTGTGATGTCTGGTGGTTGATGAGATTATACCCCTAATCCTGTCATGTATTGTGTATAAAGGTCTGTGCTGTCTTCAGTAAACTGAGTTCTGTTTTACCCCCTACACTAAGTCTTGGCTAGTGCTTGGGGGAATATGAAGGGTTAATCCCTTGAACAATTGAGCATTCACTGCAAGGAGGATTTCTACAGCGGAGCTACTCAGTCCGAGTACATTCTCCCTCACAGTCCATCTGTAAAGTAAAGCACTGTCCCAATCAACTTTGCTGAATTAAGCTGAATCTGAGCAGACCATATATCCCTATACGCTTCAGAATTAATCTGACTGCTTCTGTGTCATCATAAATAAGCACTAGTGACCCAGTCCCATTGGAAACATGCCTATGCCATCACACTGCCTCCACAGTGTTTTACAGATGGTGTGGTATTCTTTGGATCATGAGCCATTCCAAGCCTTCGCCATACTTTTTTCTTCCCATCACTCTGGCACAGGTTGATTTTAGTTCACCTAATGCTGTTCCAGAACTGGTCTAAAACTGTCTAAACTGGTTTTGCTCTTATGAAGTCTTCTCTTTATGGTAGACATTGAAAATGTTATGCTTACCTCCTGGTGAGTGTTCTTCACTTGGCTGGATGTTGTAAAGGGGTTTACATGGAAAAGATCCTAAACTCATCCATCACCTTCTGTGTTGCAGAGCTCAGCAGTGCATTCTTTTGTTCTGAAAATGAACTGTTGATTTGACCACTGCTAATGTTTCTGGCTATTTCTCTGATGGATTGTTCATTTTTTTGCAGCCTAAGGATAGGTAAACAGCCAAAAAAACGAAACTTGTGTTGGTGTCAAAATATTTCCGGACCTAACTTTATATGTATATATATGTAATCCAAAGTAATCCTCCATACAGAGAATTGACTCTTACCTGGATGCATCTTTAAGCCAAGGTCCATATACAAGAAAGTAAACAAGCACACCAAGGATTTTCAGTGAGGTTTATTTGCTTTTAGTGGTTATCATAACAGAAACTTGACGTTTCAGCCCCTGTCTGAGGATTTTATCAAGAGAGTCTCTCTAACCAAGAGAGTCTCTCTAACCAAGAGAGTCTCTCTAACCAAGAGAGTCTCTCTAACCAAGAGAGTCTCTCTAACCAAGAGAGTCTCTCTAACCAAGAGAGTCTGTATAACCCCTAACCCTGACTCTTGTCTCAGTGAAAGCCAGGGATGCTAAATATTCTTCTGTAAAGGTTAATACATATTGATCTACAATTAACTGGTTGTTACAGGCCACCCGTAAAACACAATATATGCAAATCTTCCCTGTGTGACTGACGTAATAAATCCCTGTTCTTAAAAACTAGGTAATTCTGGTAATTTTTTCCTAGTCTGAGTGTTACCTGGGTATTGTATTTTTGCATGGAAATTAATTCCTTTTAGGAGATGTTTGGCCAAACACATCTCCTGCTGAAACATGTGTGCACATACGAACAGAGGGTCTCATTAGGATTGCGTGTGTATGTGTGAGGTAAAGAGCAAAGCAACACTGTAGCTGGCTGCAGTTCAGTACTTCACACATGTACATGTAATCCTAATGAAACCCTCTGCTTGTATGTTCATTTGGCACTTCCATTTATATCAAATGTAGTACTTTGCTGCCCAGTGATTTGCAGCATTGAGCAGCCAAATTGGTGGGGATCTTGGAGGGAAAGTTATGCTGCAACTTTGGAAGAATAAAAGTTATTTTTTACATGTATAAAGAATGCACATAATACTTACTAAGAGCTTTGCTATGCCTTTATGTTTGGTGAAGCTGTTGGAACAGTAGACTCCCCATTATGTTCTGATAAAGGAGATACTAAATAATCCACAATTTTATTATTTTTGTGTTCTTTAGCACCTGCTCTTGGCACCATCAGATGTTGCTGGCTGGGGAACCTTTATTAAAGAGTCTGTCCAGAAGAATGAATTTATCTCTGAGTATTGTGGAGAGGTCAGTTGGCTTATCGTACTCATATCCGTTTTACCCATTAGTATCACAAGGGAATCCAGTTTCCATTCTTGCTGCCACTGCATGAACCTGGCCATATGTCTGGCTGATGACACTGAAGGAACAGTGTAGCAGTGCTTGGTGCCATTACAGCAGCGATATTAGTGCAGACATCATGGGGGGGTCACCCCATGCAGTGAAGACCCTTGCATGGTCTGTAAGACCCTGTTGGGACCTCTAATGATGTCTGACAGCCTCCCCTGCCATCTTCCAGCCTTCGCTGCTGTCTGCTAGCCTCTTCCTGCTGCCAGCCTCCACCTGCCATTGGCCTGCTTCTGTCAGCCAGTTCCCCAGCCCACTGCGGTCTGCAAGTGCTATTCCTGGGGATGCCTAGAAAGAAGCCTAAAGCTGTTGCAGACTGCCATTTACAATCAGGCGCTTCAGTACTGGCCTGTCCCACACAGGGTTCTGAGCCTGACCTGTCTCTGCACAGACTCTCACCTAATCCATTACCCGCACCTATTACAGTAAAGGAGCAAAATATTAAAAACCGCTATATGTGTAGGGTATTATTATACTCTGGGGGTGATGTTAAACATATATAACATATTTATCAGCGCTGGTGTATAACACGCACCCTAATTTTAACAAGGAAATTTGAGTGAAAAAAGTTTAAATAATAAAAAACACACACTAACACACTCAGAGACACACACAGATTAATTTTATATATTGCCAATCCAGACCACCTACGTTTTGGGAGATCTGGTATGGGTCCTCTTTATCTTCCAGCGTTTTAATTTTTGTGCTGATGCCGGGGCCGGAGTGACGTCATCACCCAGCTCCCGGCATCAGAGAGGGCGCGGGAGAGAGCTGTGCAGGGGAAGATTGTGCAGCTCTAGGATTTATCGGCATATAACACGCAGGTAGGTTTTCAGCTTCATATTTTAGTTAAAAAAGTGCGTTCTATACGCCGATAAATAGGGTATATATATTTTTTTAAGCAGTAGCAATATCATGCAAAACAAATTTGAGACAACCTCAGATGTATGTTTTAGCTTTTATTGGCCTCTTAAGTGGGATACAGTTGGTATGTTCATGTATTAAATGTAATATTACTTTTTAAAGACATATCTATAAACATTGTTCAGGACTTTTCTAATGAATGACAAAGTTACATAGTATTCTTGAAGAAGCAAGAATTATCTTTAAAGTGCGCCCATAATTTTCATAAAGCTGTCTGTATTTTACAAATTATTTTTCTTGCAGTGATTGACTCAATTTTGAGCTAGATCACTAGATTTACTAGATCCCTTGCACTACATTGTGAGGAAGCAGGCACAGACAAGGATGGGATTTGGCTATGCTGTCTTCTGCTAGGTGGCAATCATTTTTAATCTTCAATGGATTAAAATTGACAACAAATATGAGTGCAAATCGAGTCTGTATATACCTCACCAATAGTTGTTTCAGTCTTCTTACTTTATTTGCAGTGGTTTATGTCTGTCTTAATATTTAAATGTGAACTGGTAAAAGACCAGAGTGTACAATATAGCTAACAGTTAGAGTTCATAATTAAACTTAAACAGACCACTTGGTAAACAATTTACCGACCTTTGTAAATAACCAACCAAAATAAATTAGATGGAAACAAGTTCATAGTTTATTTATTACACAAAGCGAATAAGCAAAGGAAAAAAGTCAAATCAAAATCTGGTGTGACCACCCTTTGCCTTCAAAACAGCATCAGTTCTTCTAGGTACACTAGCACAAAGTTTGATATACCAAACAGGTGCTATTTACTAAAGAATGAGTGTTTGCGGGCAATAGTGAAGCATGGTGGATGTTCTTTGCAATGCTGAAAAAGTACATCCAAATACTCATCCATCATGCAATACTATCAGGGAGGCATCAGATGATGGTATGGCCCCCACAGAGCCCTGATCTCAACATCATCAAGTGTGTCTGGATTACATGACAAGAGAGAAATAAATGAGGCTGCCTAAATCCACAGAAGAACTGTGGTTAGTTTTCCAAGATGTTTGAAACAACCTACCTGGCAAGTTCATTAAAAGACTGCATGGAAGTGTACCTAGAAGAATTGATGCTGTTTTGAAGGTAAAGTATGGTCACACCAAAAATTGATTTGATTTTTCTTCTGCTCAAGCACTTTGGATTTTGTTAATTGAAAAAAAAATTAAATACAAATAAAGTATTAACATATTTTGTTAATACAAAGTAACATTGTTACTTGACAGCATTTGTCCACCCCTGCCTAAAACTTTTGCACATACTGTATATCTAATATTTATTTCCCTCAGCTGATTTCCCAGGATGAAGCTGATCGGAGGGGAAAGGTTTATGACAGATACATGTCAAGTTTTCTGTTCAATCTCAACAATGGCAAGTTAACCACTCTCATGCAAGCTTCTTAGTGATTGTATTATAATACATCATTGAATTAAAAATATATTATTGCAAGGATTGTGAAACATCTTTTTGAGTTCAGGCGCATCTGACAGCTATTTAATACAGTATGTTCCTTTAAGTATTATGGATTTTCAAATAGATGTTGGCCATTTAGAGCCACGCTACAATGATCATTTGTGTTTAATGTAATTCTTGATAAATCACAAAGTTTTTGTTATAACTAGTATTTTAACTATTTTTCATGTGAGTTGTTAAGTACACATGCGCTATGCAGTTATGATCTTTTTGTAAATGTTTGTTTACTAGCAGAAATGACAGTAGGTTTGTACACCCTTTATTTGTAGAATATTTTATTTTGAGGAAAGCTGAATAAAACTGAGTTTAGGAGGCCCCTGAAACCCTCTCATTGTTATATAGTAAGGCTGAAAAATGTTGGTTGATAGCAACCTAGTCCAACCGAGTCCAAGGGTCGTCAGGATAAAATTTGTAAATTCCACAGTACCTGTGCTTACAACCTCATTAGATTGCATTCCAGACACTACTATCCTAATTGTAGCTTTCACTTAAAGGTGCACTCCAGTATCACAGGCAGGGGAAAACAATACACATTAAAATAATTGAAGTACTCTAATATAGATTTACTAAAGTTACAAAAATGACCTTATAGAGAAGCTGTAGTGGCACACCTCCTCAGAGGTCTAAGATTTCTCTCCATTGATTGGCTATGTAAATCCCCCATACATTTGCAATGAGGATCACACAGTAATTTAAAGGGACTACTAAAATATAACATGCATTAAAGTGCATATGATGGCCGGTCAAGGTGCACGTAAGGTGGTCAAATAGGGACCCCGGTATATATATATGTGCCTGGTGGCAAAGTCTAATGAATGACTAAATAAAATTTAGCGGCATGGTTTTCATAAATGATATTATATGTTCCCTATTGATTATATACTCCTCCTTTGTACTCTGAGAACCTTTAGAATTTAAAATCTGTCAACTGAACTACTTAAGAAGAAGTAACCTAGATTGTCCGGGAAGCTTGCAACCTATTAAACTTCAGTTAGCCAATGAAGGTATCAACTTTAACACATTTGCCATTTTATCAGAATTTAGTGAATGCATCTCATTTTTTATTCTGTGAACAGATTTTGTTGTCGATGCTACTCGTAAAGGAAACAAAATTCGTTTTGCAAATCACTCAGTGAATCCTAATTGTTATGCTAAAGGTAAGTGACACATTAATTTTAATCAGTTACCAGCAATTGGCCAAGACCAATAAAGAACATTCATGTATTTTTTGTCGTTACTGTATTTTTATATTTATTCTGACAATGTGCCTCTGCTCTGTAGTGTTTCTGAGTGCAACTCACTAAAGAGTCCCTTATCTCTGCCCTTTTAGGCTTGCTGGATTATGTGCAATTAGCATTGAAGGATGTTTTTGCCTTGCTGAAGCATGTAGTAGAAACCAAAATAAGGATTACTGTCTCTTTAACCCCTTCAGGACCAGGGTTTTGTTTTTGTGTTTGCACTAAAGAACCAGAGCAGTTTTTGTGCTTTTGCTATGACTTTATTCAACTCTGATTCCCCCACACATGTTATGTTTTTTTCAGCACAAGTAGGGCTTTCTTTTGAAATAATAATTATATACAGTATCTCACAAAAGTGAGTACACCCCTCACATTTTTGTAAATATTTATTATATCTTTTCATGTCACAACACTGAAGAAATGACACTTGGCTACATGTCATGTGTTGACATGAAAAGATATAATAAAATATTTACAGAAATGTGAGTAGTATGAAAAATATCTTAAAATGTGGGGATAATTATGTAAAAAAAAAGTGTATTTAGGTATTTGTCCTTTTTTTTGGAAACACATGTGCCTTGTATTTTAATTTATTTTGGTACTTATAGGGTTAAATATGAATGGCACGCTGTTTATAAACTCTGCCCCCCGAGATATGTTGCCACTCTATCCCCCTGTGATATGCCTCCCCCCCCCGAGATATGCTGCCATCTGCCCCCAAGAGGTTCCCCCCCCTAGACTTACCGGTGCAGACTCCCCGGGGTCTTGCAGGGCCGGCGGGGGACAGCTACGCAGTACGCGTACTCAACTTCCGGTGCTGGCACTTCCGCCATGGGAAGTGCCCGCAAGGAAGATTGCTAGACAACTTGTCGCTTATCAGATCACTGACAAGTGACAAGTTTAGTTTTTTTCATTATTACCTTAGATGACCCTTCTCTCTTTCTAAAGAAAAATGTAGAGAACGTGAGAGAAAATGAGATTGTGGGCACTGGGCAATGAATTTCTTTCCTGAAATAAAAAAAAGGCCCTTACGTTTTTGGCTCACCTGAATAGGCAAGAAACAAAGTTAGTTGCCAGAAAAATAATTTGCCAAATGCAAACGGAAAAATTTGTCCAAATCAGTTGTGGTCCATTTGCACATCTCAACTTCGTACAGCAACAAATAAACAGATATGGGAAAGGCTGAACTTGATGGACACATGTCTTTTTTTCAGCCTATCTAAATATGTAACTATATATCCATGATGGGGGAATGTAGTGTTTAACGAGTGAGTGTACTTGTCTCCTACCACTGACGGGTAACAGCAAATCCTTTTAACTGTACTCGCCATTAGCCCCATTGGCTCACACAAGAGTTCCAGGAGGGTCCAATGAAACCTTTCCACACATTTACAAAAAACAGCTAGCAGAAGGGAATTTAGCTGCATCCCAGGCAAGTCCTCTTTTTTTATTTGTGGCCAGAAAAGAAATGCATAATGAAGTACTTACAAAGTACTTTAATACATATTCTTTGTTGTTGGGGCTGTATAAAGACTGTTCATTTAAAAGGAAAAAAGTAAGAAAAATTAAAAACAAAAAAAACACACACATCATACACCTTTCATATATAATAAAAATCCTGCAGTCTCCAACAGCCTCCTCATAAAAAATAATGTAGTGCGTACATTCTGAGCCTTTATTCTCTAGAACATACTAAATGTGCATTTGGGTTATTAATGTGTTAAGGGGAGGTTGCTGCATACATTATACTACCAATGTTTGGAAAACAAAATTACAGCTTACATAGAGTGATGATCACCTTCTAATATTCACCTGTTAATGGCAAAGATAGATGTAAATCCCAGGCATATGAGCGGTTTCCAAGCATCATGACAAATGAATATATTTTGGATTTTTCCATTTGCATTTGGTGTATACTACTAGGGAATTTGTTCAGTTTTTTCCCACTTGTTTAATGTGTATTTATTTCTTGAAATGGTCCAAATCACTCTGTCTTTTTTATTTCCATGTCCTTATAAAAATGTTGTTTTAGTGGTCATGGTGAATGGAGACCATCGCATTGGTATATTTGCCAAAAGAGCAATCCAGGCTGGTGAAGAATTATTCTTTGACTACAGGTAAGGCTTCAATTACCAGCAGCCTATGCAGAGGTTATTAATGTAGGTTTGGACACAGGTGCTGGTGTGATGGTTGTACATCTTTTCTGCACCAAGGTTAGTCATTGTTTATAACTGTCATAGTGTGCAAAATGCTTAGTTTTTGACATTGCTGTTTTTCTTGCACTTCTATTTACAGATACAGCCAGGCTGATGCTTTGAAATATGTTGGCATTGAGAGAGAGACCGACTTAACCTGACGCATTCCTGCCTTGGTGGCTTCCTAAGCCTTGTTACTGCACAGTGTGACAATATTGTGTATGTTTCAACTGGATGTGTCTGTGTTTGACCAAATAGTCACGTTTACTTTAATGTTTTTGACAAGTACAGTGCATCATAATTTGATAGTGTCGTCTTCCAATGCATTTGTGAGTATCTGAAGTAAAGTAAATATTTTATATGAATACCTTTACATTTCCTTACAAACTGTTTGAAACAAACTCAGTTGTTAAACAACTTTCCCCAACGTTTACTTTAGCCTTCCTACATACTATTTAACTTTATAGATGAATAAGTAGAGTGAACTTGGCAAATATCAGTTTAAGGTGCCTAGGGGGCAAAGAAGTGCACAACATACCCTATATAGGAACTCTTGCACTGTAGGAATGCTATATTGATTATAGATTTCATATAATTATTATAGAGATAAACCTGTCAAGGTTTATCAAATCTTTGTACTCTGAAACTGTAATTCATGATATAATACAAATAGCTTTGCTTTAGATAATTGCCTTCTATCAATTATCTTGGTGGAAAAATTTAAGCAATATATTTTCCCTGCATAATTTTAAGGGTGACTGGTTAAAGTCCCAATAAAGGTACATGAGAGTTTCCATCTGAACACACAGTGGAGATAACTGTTTACTGTGACCAATCAATTAGCACACACATGTATGTTATTATACATGGTAGCCATGCAATAGCCATTAGTGTTTCGGTGATGAGTTCTCAAAGTTTCCTTTGTGATATCTGACTAGTCCTTTCTCATCAGTACATATATTAAGAGCACAAAGCTTTACAAGAGGTCAGGTGGCAGTATAAATGGTAAGGGGTTTCACTATAAAGAAATGGCATCCATCTTTGTTGTTCATGCAGTTCATATCGAGTCTTTGGGCTATCTGTTAATATTGCTGCTGCTAGTGAATGTTAACATTTAAAATGTGTGCATATTCGAGAAGCTTCTAATTGATAATACAATGAAAAAAACAAGACTAATTAGGGCTGGACTGGTAATGGTGTCTTAACATGCATATCCATCCAGTGGCCACACTATCAGCCGCCAGCTCGTTGCACATTTACCCAGTGTGCCAGATGTCAGGTCCTGACTCTAATACTGTGTATGTAATTTACCCATACTTGCAACATTTAACATGCTGGTTATGCTTGTTTCTGTGTAAAGGGGACAACCATGTTTGAAACCTAACTGTATAATAGTATGACATTGTATCTGTCCCTTCTTATGCTAATAATTAAATTATTCTCATTAACTGCATTATGCTTTAATACTTCCATATCTTCCATTGTATTCTGATATATAATTCTGTACATTGATTTACTATTAATGGTGAATCGCTACAGAAGTTGCTTAATTGAGTTGGAGAAAGTTATGTGTCCAACCTTTTCAAAATATGCTTAGTCGGTAGCCTAATTGCAGTTTATTTAATTACAGGCTTGGATGCACATCAGTGCCTAATACCAAGAATTTGGAACCCACAGTTATTTTCTAATATTTCTGAACCTTTTTAAATTGAGCATTTATACCTCTATCTGTCCTGTCGTAGAAAATGTTGTGAATGTCGAGTATGTAAAGTAACATGGTATGTACGTATTAAATACCGTATTGGCTCGAGTATAGGTCGCACCCTAAAAGTTAGGTGCTTTTTTAAAGAAAAAATGTAATTTAAAGTGTAATAGATATGCTGCCACTCTGCCCCCCCCGAGACATGCTGCCACTCTGTGGTCCCCCCCGTCCCCCGAGATATGCCCCCCTGTCCCCGGTGTGCCCCTCCCTAGACTTACCAGTGCAGACTCCCGGCACCGGAAGTTGTATACCGCTCTGCGTAGAATAGATGTCCCCTGCCGGCCCCGCAAGACACCCGGGACTCCGGGAGTTTGCAATGGTAAGGAGGATTGTTAAAGCTTACCGAGCAGACATTCACCGGCGAGCGTAAACAACCTCCGCTGCCGGCACGTCTGCACGATGTGCTTTAACAATCTCCCTTGCTGGGACTCCCCCCGTGTGAATTCCCGGCAAGGGAGATTGTTAAAGCACACCGAGCAGACGTGCCGGTAGCGGAGGTTGTTTACGCGCATCGCCGCTGCCGGTGAACGTCTGCGCGGTGCGCTTAGACAAGCTCCCATGCCGGCACTCCCCCCAGTGGAAAGTGCTGGCAGGAGAGGCTGTCTGAGCATATCGGAGAGTAGGATACGGGTCCCCTGCACCGCTGCGGGGGATCTGTATCCTAACCCTGCTGCCTGCCCGGCACCCAGAACTGCATGTCCCGGGCGTCGGGCGCTAGACCCCGTATATAGACCGCACCCCCACTTTAAAGACAAAAAGTGCGGCCTATATTCGACCTAATACGGTATATACCTGTATGTTTGCAGTAATATGCATGGTTATATAACCATTTGATGTATAAAAAGCAATATGGAATATCTATAAGAAATATGTATTTGTATTTTGAAAGCCATCGTTTAATCTGTATAATCTTGTATGAATGTTATCTGTGTATCTGTAAAACAGCTATACTGTTTGTAATAATTGAACGGACGCTCCTACTGCAGGCTTCAAGCAGAAGTCTTAGGACATTCAAAAACAAAAAGCTTGTATTTTAATATTTCTACTTATAATGTAGTAATGTATTGTATTGTGATATCTGTATACAACTGTTACTAGTAAGTTATTTGTTATCCTTAGTCTACGCAAGTTAATTAAAATGACTTCACCAGTGTGTGTGCGAAATTATGTATAATCAAGTCTAAGGTATGATGTTTGCAGATTAAAACAGAAAACAATGTTGTACTTTGTGTACACCACTGAAAGTAGAGAATTTATCACAGATACCATAGCTATGTTGGCTTTGGACACATCTGTAGTGGTGTGTTCGTGTTGCTTAACAGTAGAGAGGAACTTGAAATATATTTCCATCATGGACATCAATACCATTACGAATCTTTAATGGCAGCTTCAGCAGAATCATCATTATCTCACATTGAGCACTGTTCTTCTACAAGTTAACTACAAAAATTATGTGATTTATGGTTACAGCATATACACAAATTAATTACATTCTAGTTACATAGTTTTATGAACTTGGAAGTCTTGCTTGCACTTTTTTTGGTACCAGATTTATTTCAGCATAGCTTGGATGCTACCTAGATTAAACAAACGTGAGTTTTTTAAAAAAATGTATTCCAACACTTGCAGTTCGGTTGCATGTGCTAAAGGATGTCTGGCAGTAAATGAAAAGATTCTGGTTTTATTAGTAGTAAATAAACACAATGTTTAACAAATAAGTAACAAATGTTACTGGACCATTGCACCTCAATGCTGTCCCATATGATTTCCCAATGATCACACCTTTTAAACCATCATATAGATTATTTTCCAACATGCGTTTGTAATTGCCATTATATCATAATCTTAGTGATAAATTATTGATAAAGTATTTTAGTAAATAACACCGAAAATTATGAATATTAATGAGACTATAATATGTAAAATATGGCAAGTTTAAAGAAGACAATACATTTTTTTTTAAATAAACAGTTGGCCTGATTTGTGGACTACAACATCCATGACTCAAGCCACAATTATGTGGTTTAGCAGAACTGGAACCCACAAAGAACTTGCAACAGATGTGCAAAAAAGGTGGCATAACTGGGGGAAAAATATATTATGGATTGTGTAATTATGGCACGTAACCCTCATCTTATGTATGTCTGCCCTGTAATGTGTTGTCACATACATGTACAGTGGATATAAAAAGTCTGCACACCCCTGTTAAAATGCCAGGTTCTTGTGATGTTAAAGAATGAGACAAAGATAAATCATGTCAGAACTTTTTCCACCTTTAACGTGACCTATAATGAGAACAATTCAATTGCAAAACAAACTGAAATCTTTGAGAGGTGAAGAAACTCACAATAACCTGGTTGCATAGGTGTGCACGCCCTTAAACTAATACTTTGTTGAAGCACCTTTTGGTTTTATTACAGCAATCAGTCTTTTTGGGTAGGAGTCTATTAGCATGGCACATCTTGACGGGGCAATATTTGCCCTCTCTTCTTTGCAAAAGCGCTCCAAATCTGTCAGATTACGAGGACATCTCCTGTGCACAGCCCTCTTCAGATCATCCCACAGATGTTCAGGTCTGGGCTCTGGCTGGACCATTCCAAAACGTTAATCTTCTTCTGGTGAAGCCATGCTTTTGTGGATTTGCATGTGTGCTTTGGGTCGTTATCGTGCTGAAAGGTGGACTTCCTCTTTATCTTCCTAACGGACGTCTGAAGGTTTTGTGCCAAAATTGGCTGGTATTTGGAACTGTTCACAATTCCCTCCATCCTAAGACCCGGTTCCAGCTGAAGAAAAACAGCCCCAAAGCATGATGCTGCCACCACCATGCTTCACTGTGGGTATGGTGTTCTTTGGGTGATGTGCAGTGTTGTTTTTGTGCCAAACATACCTTTTGGAATTATGGCCAAAAAAAATCAACCTTGGTTTCATCAGACCATAACACATTTTCTCACGTGCTTTTGGAGGACTTGATGTTTGTTTTTGCAAATTTCAGCCAGGCTTGGATGTTTTTCTTTATAAGAAAAGGCTTCCGTCTTGCCACCCTACCCCATTCATATATTAAGAATACGGGAGATTGTTGTAGCACACAGCCAGTACTTGCCAGAAAATCCTGCAGTTCCTTCAGTGTTGCAGTAGGCCTCTTGTAAGCCTTCCTGGACTAGTTTTCTTCTTGTCTTTTCAGCAATTTTTGAGGGATGTACAGTTCTTGGTAATGTCTCTGTTGTGCCATATTTTCTCCACTTGATGACTGTCTTCACTGTGTTCCATGGTATATCTAATGAGATCTCTCTGATGCTTTGGAAGCTCTCTGCGGAATATGGCTTCTCCTATGGGATGCAACTAAGCAAATTTTAGGTTAATCCTACTAGAACCGCTGAACTTTATTTGTGATTAATCAGAGTCACTTTAAATGATGGCAGGTGTGTGATGACTTCTATTTAACATTAGTTTGAATGTGATTAGTTAATTCTGAACACAGCCCCAGTTATAAGAAGGTGTGCACACTTATGCAAAGAGTTCAGTTTGTTTTGCAATTGAATTGAAGTTATAAGTCACATTAACCCCTTCAATCCCAGGGGTTTTTGGTACCTCAAAGCCCGGAGCAATTTTTGCGGTATGTCGTTTTAGTGATTATTCTCCCATTTTCCCTCTGAATACTCAGAAAATTAGGTAAAGTAATGGAAAATCCCCTCCAAGTTTATTAATTCATGTGTCCTGATTTCAGAAATACCTAATTTATATAGATTTTGCAGACTTTCCCAGCACCAGGGAGCATACTATAAGGTGTACAATTTTGTATAATTTTTATGCCTATGGCTTAACGGGTTTAGGGGTTGTTAATGGGGGCAGGAGGGTTATACTGGCTAGATGTTATGCTAGGGTAATGGGAAGTAAGGTTTTTTAATTATTTTTTTTACATTTTTTTGGTATTTTTTATATATATTTTTTTTACATAGAAATGGTTAGGGACCTCCTGAACATGCCAGTGATGTCACAATGACATCACAGCTCACATTATAATTTTTTTTAGTATTATTTATATTATTATTTTAATGATTTATTTAATATTATTTTTTTAATGAATTAACTTTTTTTTTTTGCAGCTTTTCTGTTACAGGACGGGAGGGGGAGTGAGAGAATGGTTTCTCACTCCCCACCCCGTGATCCCCCTGCACCAATCACACTGTGATCTCTATGCAGGTCCTCA
>VKOC01047852.1:0-55581 GCA_009364415.1 Spea multiplicata
CAATACTGTCCCACTGGCTAGCCTTTCTCTTCCTAACCCTAAGTTGGAGCTCAACAACTTCTGGCAGATTTCTGTGCCAATGGTATGGATGGGGTAGGAGAGAGAGAGAGAAGATCATGCAGATGAATTTATCCGCTCAATGCCTAGGCTCTGCGTGCAGCATTAGATGCTTGGTATTGGTGACTTTCCAATGCACAAGGTAGCTGATCACTGTTTGGCGATGATAGTTGATAGCAAAGCAATTCTGGTTTGCTTTACTGATTCCTAAATAAAATCCGGCATGACTTCTGCTGTAAGGAAAAATGACTGAATTTTTGGACTGGGTAAATGTTTTTCAAGCGTTGGCAATGAGTGTAAAAAATGAGGTTATGAGCACATTTTAAGAATTCATATACTGGACATGAATAGCATAATTCTCAAATTTAATATTCACTGATATTTTGTATAATTAAGGGTGGTTCTCCATAAAAAGTGTTTGGCTGAGATAGTTATAATGATGTACAATATTGCCAACGAAATTTTGCTCTACTTAATGAAATGTCCTATTTGTTTTTAAAGAGCCAGTATCATCAAAATTTTCATTATTCCATTTAAATAAATGCACGGCGTAAATTGTAGTAAAATCATTTTTGCATCACTAAAGATATTATATTTCATAAAATGAGTGCTTTTCTTCTGCTGGCGTTTTAATCTTTTTATCTCTCTCACTCTGCTGAGAAAAAAAAATCCTTCAAATTCTATCTGACCGTTTTACTGTAGATAATATAACATTTTAGCACTATAAGGATACATTTTGGTAACAACCAAAGCTAGTAAATCAGATTTAGATGTTTTTTTTTTTTTATCAACGACGGAACACAGAGTTGTCCTTAAACCCATTAAAAACAATGCATTGTGAGCCCGTACATGTACGGGCTGTGTCATGAAGGGGTTAAACTAAGTGTAAAAAGGACAAAAAATAAATGCTATTTTTTGTAACATTAAATGACCCTATGTTCTGAAACCCGAAACATTTCCATAGTCAGACAAATCTCTCTTTCTTTGTATTACTATATGTATGTATATGTGTATATGATGTATACATGTGATCTCGTATGTTATCCTTATAACACTGTCCAACACATACACTAACATACACTTTAACACTTTTTTTATACCTATACACACTCTCACCTCGCCTTCTTTTTTTGTGCTGCCCCACTACCGCCCTCTAAAGGTCATCTGGGGCTTATACATGCAGCTAGCCCACCTCCAGACACATCTAACGCCAGCCTTTTCCAAGAGGGAGAGCTCTGGGCAGCCTACCCTATCCTACCCTTGTCATGTACTTTGTGACTTCCTAAATGTCCAATAATATTTTTTTTTTCTGTTGTATACCAAAATCTTTGCACAAAAAAAGAAAACATTTACCTTGTTTCCTGATTTTTCCCAGTAACACTTACTGGTCGTGTAACATAGAAGTAGGCACTAATAGGTTGTTTCAACAGAAACAAACAAAAAACGCATCTTAAAAGTCTCTGTTTTTTGTTGTGGGACTGTCCCTTTAAATTCGAAACATCTTATCACAGATCAAGTATAGGCACCCCTTTCCACGGATAGGATTTGTCATCAATCTCCAATAGAAGGATTCAGATTTCAGTTTTGTGTCTCATTCTGAGCACACAGAGACCCCAGTTCATTTTGTGTTTTAATTTGTTATGATTCTGATTATGTACACAGTACATTATAGGATAACTGTTTACAGCCCTGGTAATTATGGTTTCCCCGCTGTGCCAGCTGTAAGACACACAGCTTCCGTGAACACAATTTCTGGGTTTTTTTTTTTTGCTTATTCCCAGCAACATGGATCACATGGATAGTTGATGACGGCAAATAATCTGAAGAGAAGAGTCACAAGTAAGTCAATTTCATAAATCCACTTCCCAAAGAAAGAAAAGAAATAAAAGTAATTTACTAAATAAGCACCGTTGTATGCATAGATGGCTAACAAGACAGCCGGGACTGTGCTACACATTACTTATGACATAAGTAGACATATGCCACATAATAAAATTAAATCTAAGAATAACTCATTTTGAAGGGAAACCCTTAAAAGGGACAGTTTTGTATCATTGGCACTCCCACTATCGAAAATAGTGAGTCTTTGTGAGTAACCCAAGCCCTCTGTGAGAACATTCTTACTAGACAAAGAAGAAGCTGCCCTACTGCAGGAGGGGCACTCCTCCACCATGGTCCACCATTTCTTGCCAATGATTGGCTGCATGTAGCAGCCAATCAGCATCAGGAAAGTGCTCCTTTAAAATCAATGAGATGCACAGCATTCCAAAAGCCCGCACTGGGGTTCCGGAAGATGAATATATCACGTGCAGGGAGATGTGTCCCTTTAAATTCAAATTAAGCATAATTAACTATTATATGCACTTCCTTACTGAATAAACCTTAATTTACAGTAGCAGAAATCTTGATTTTCTAATAGACTGCTTCAAAATTAGTTCATAACATTGGACTTAGAAATAAAAAGAAAAAGAAAAATCTGTGAATGGTGCTTTTAAAACAATGGTGTCTGGTAAAACTATGTTTTTAATGCCATTTAAGAACCATTTTTTTAAAAATATAATTTCTATTTAGACAATGTATTTCTAACTTGCGATAATTACACTTCGCTGATTACAGAAAAAAAAAGAAATGGCTGATATCTACTCATTATGATGATTTTGATTCTAAATATTAGAAGATTACCGCTGTGCATAACAAAAAACACAAAATGGAAAATGCTTTATAGGTTATTAAGATGTATTTTATTTCCTTTTAAAATCTTATTGCAAGCAACATAATTATAATAATAATTATTGGCTACAGAGTCCTGTATAGTTGCAGTTTCCATGATGTAGTCAAATCGATAATCAATTAATAAACTGATTGGTAATTGCTACTTATTTTTGCATTGGCTGTGTTATACTTACTTTGGAGCTGAGGAGACCCACTTTGAACGCTGTGAGGTCACCCAGTCAGGATAAGAGCGCTATTTCCAGTCTTATTAAGCATTATAAGAATTATAATTATCGTTATTTAAATGTACATTTTTTGCCGCATTGTATAATTGTGAAAGTATGCACATTTTTGAAACATTGCAACAGACAGGAATCTTAGTTTGGAAAGTCCGGCTTTTCAAAGCATTATTAGGTGGAATAGCCTCCCTTGATGAAGTAGTAGTGGGGGATGTAGACAACTTAGCCATACTTTGAGAAGAAGTTTGACCTCTCTGGGGCAGGAGAGTTTGTAGGAAGGTTGTGGTTTCTGCTCCCTCACTTCACCGCTCACTATGAAGGGACAACACTGGCCAGTTTCTCCAGTAAGACACGCTGAGCTGGGCCTGGATAATGTATATTTTAATGGGTGAGAAGGCTAAAGAAAGGTCACTGATTTGACAATACATAGTGCCGGTCAAGCTCTTTTAATGCTCATGAAAGCTCTTCTGTCAACTCTCTCTTTAGTAAATAAATATACAGGGATAAGCCTAGGGTTTTGGTGCCTGGGTGCTGTAGTGGTGACCCTCCCCATTACTAAAACACACTCATACTTACACACAAACTCGCTCTGAGAAAAATGATCTCCCTCCCCCTTTCCTTCACAACACTAAGCATAGACTCGCCCTTCCACTTGTTGACACACACACTCATGCTAACATTATATACTAACACACACAATCATGCTTACACATGGCTGCCTTACTAATGCAGGGACTCCCTCGGCCATGTCTTTACAATGTATTTTCAATGACCTTTGTGAAACATGATGCCCATTTCCCTTAACAATATAGTAGTATGGGACAACATCTTCAGGAAAAGTATTACTCAACCATTACAACAAATTTCCCCTTATACACTCTGACACTGAGTGATCGCCCATCCTCCGAAGACCGTAAGCTTTCTGATTTTCTATTTAGTTTATTTCTTCAGATTGAATTCCTTTTAAAATGACAGTGCTGATTCTCGTGCGTGAAAAACAGCCGCTTTTTCCATTTAATTAAAAAGTAAAAGGCCTAATAGGAAAAACAGTTAATTAAACCGAAAAGTACTGTCAAGCCATTTGAAAAGTTGCCTCTAAATTAATCTCTAGAGACGGGTTTAATTCCTATAAACTTTCAAAGACAGGAGAGAAGGCTCCTTTGCAAATCATTTCTGGCAATGAGAAGAACAAGGAGCAGGCATGTAACCATGATATCAAACCCCCAACTGCATGACCTCAAGACCTCTGTGCCCTTAAAGTCTTAAATATGGAGACGGGGGCATAACTAGCATTTGATGGGAACTGGACTAAGGATGTTTCAGAAATGTCTGCGGCGTTGGAAAAAAATACTTTAAAGAGGGCAATATTCACTTTCTTGAACTTGGTGCATGAAAAACTGTCTGTACTTTAACATCTGTGATATTCTTTGGCTACATTGGGGAGCTTGTTATAACAACAAGACCTCTAACCTGTTCCATCTCCTAATCTCTTTCTTACCAATATACACAATCCAGTTGTTGAGAAGACAAGACAAGACAAGGCAACCAATAATGGTTGAGATAGAGGCAGGGGCAATGGGATAGTGAACCCATTTTAATTAAGTAACGAGTTGCAATCTCTTGAGTTTATTGTATAATCCCCATGTGCTATGTGCTAAATTCTGAGACAATGCGTTGTATCTCTTGGTACATAGAAGAACCCTAAGCAGTTACTTTATGAACTTGAGTGTTAACTTAGTCAGTCAAAATGCAAACATTTAAAAGCTTAGCCGTTAATGGCATATTAATCAATCTTAGGTAATTTGCCATTTGCGTTGCACGTTAGTAAAATGAATGACAGCATTAAGGTTTTCCATCTGGAAGTCCTGACCCTGTGACCTAGAAGAGGTCCATTGTGTCATTTTGCCTCTCATTTCTCATTAACACAGAAAATAATTAATCTGACACATTTCCATGAATATATTCCGGAAGGGATTTAATACAGCGGAAATCACATATAAAGAATATGGTGACGTTAAGTGCTACAAAGTTAATAAAATAGATTGGCAATATGGTCGCTATTACTTTTTAGCAAAGTTTAATTAAGTTATGAAATTGTGAAAATTAAAAGGAGTAGATTATTACATCATTGTTATGGATTTGGTTCCTGTTTATGCGCAATGGCAATTGCCAACCTAGAATAAAAGAATGCAGGAAATAACAGCACCAACTTTCTAATGGAATGCATTGGTAACCAACCAAAATATCTCTAGCTCTAGCTAGATATATTGTACCATCCGGCATAAAGTAACCAGTAATCAGCAAATTACATTTCTGTGCACAGACTTCAGGTGGTAGAATTTGGGGAAGACAGTAAGAGAATAGTGTTCTTTGGTTGTTGTTCAACTTACAGTAGGAACTTGACAGCACTCAACCATAACTCAACAAACCCAACTTAAACATCAACTTTCTATTCTCAAAACGCCATTTGCCGAGTGAGGTGTACTTGAGTGTCCTATCAAGGTTTGCTCAAGAGTTGACTGCAGCAGCTGGTGAGTTTATTCCCAAATCCGTAAGTCAAGTCAATTGAGTTTCTACTGTCAACCGTCAATCTGAGTTTAACCAATTCTGTCAACTTACTTTCTCTTGAAAAGTCAGATTGGTTTTGCTGTAGGGCCCTGAACCACCAACTTGATTAATCTCAATTTTCTTTGTGAGTAAAAGACTTTGTGTTCTTTTCATAGCAGCGAGTTGTATGTTGGCAGTTGAGTTGGGCCAACTGGATATGTGATTGCGTCGAGTGTAGTAAGCGGATGCACAAATTCAGTAGAACTGGCTTAGGTATTTCAGTTGCCTACTCATCGCGAAACAAACCTTTGTGAAAGGGTCCCATTAATAAAATGAGACTTATAACTTTGTAATTCATGGAGGAATGACATATTTTCTCTTAGTTTTGAATGAGGTATACGTCAATGTAGTAATGCATTAAACTTTGTACAAAAACCAGCACCAACCTATGGCCAAAATACATTGTCCTAAATGATTTGTCGTCTTGTTAAGTCATTTTCCCATAGATCCTCACCAGGCTTTAAGACTTCAGTCTTCTATTGTATGTAACAAGACGGTTCTATAAGGACTTGCCATTTTTGCCTGTTACACCGAGATAAAATAATAGATATGAAGCAGAATCATGGCAGTAGAACAATGCACTTTATGAAAACTAATATCTTTTTTTTCAAATAGTAAACTTAGCAATGCTGTCAGAGGCTTTGGTAAAGTGGTATTAATAATAAACAAATGTGCTGGGGGTTCTTCTTTATTACCGCAAGTACTTACACGAACATATCCAAAAGTTATTTTGGGAATACTTTGCTCTCTGCTAAATTGTTTTCTTTGTAAAAACTTGTGCAGAAGATTATTATTATTACAATCAGTTTTTTGCAGAAATGTATCCTTAATAATATTCCTACCGCTTTTCTTTTTAAGTCAATCCATCAAACAAGTGTAAAAAAAAACCTCACATGAGACTGAGATATATCTTGTGCAATCTGTGTATATGTGGCCTGACCTACATAGCTTATCACTAGATTATGCTATCAAATTCTCGTATTTTTTTTTAACTGAAATTTGATAACCTATTCCTTGTTCTGAGCCTCGTCGGCAGAAGATAAATCATAAAAAAGACTTATTTCAATATAACAGCGTCTCTTTAAATTGAATTGAGGATATAATGCAATGCTGGAATTTGATTGGCCCTGTAAGAGAAAGGACAATTGGGGGAATAACAGGTGCTTTGTGTAAAATGGTTCCCAGTCAATAGTTGCTAGGAAACAAGATGCCATAGAATAGATGCGTATATTCTGTTCAGAATATAAAGAAGTCATAGGTTTTACAAAACAACCAGTACTTCAGAACTTAGTATGCACGGTATTAAACCATATGCTAAAACGTACCTTGATTATAAGGTGTGCCAAAGTTTGTGACGGGTATGAAAGAGCCAGCTGCTTGGTTGCATTTGGAAATGAATCTTCCTCTTTCTTCCCTACTTGTTTATCCATTCTGTACCTTCTATCCTACCTGTACTGAGTACCAGGAGTAAGCGATCCATAGGCACCAGAAGCATTGGTGTCCTTGTATGACCACTTTATCTGCCTTTGCCCAGTACTATTAAAATGTCCTTTCTCCACTGCTGTTCTCTGTTCTGATGTGTCTTCATATCTAACTTCTCTTTTCTGGTTTCTTCCTATTTGCCACTTTCTTCCTTTTATTAACATATTGTCCTTCTCTCGTCATCACCTGTCCTTCCCTCTCCTGCAACTGTCATCACCCCTTCTCTCCCAAATCCCCTTCTCCTCTTCATTACCTTATTACCCCTCTCCTATGCCAGTTGCTTCCTTTGCCACCAACATTTTCTTTTCTGTCACTACCCTTTTCTCTCTTTTGCCAATGTTATTCCACATCTCTCTGCATTTCAGACAGTATCGCTCATTACCATTTCACTGCTCACCACTCCAGTGTCTTCTGTGATATTATCCTTCTCTCTCCTTCACTTACATCTTCTCGATGCTCTTCTGCCCCGTCACCTATGTTATTATAACTCCACACAACTTCCTCAGCTTAATGTTCCTCATTATTTGTGGTCATATCCAGGAGAACAGTACTATGTGACTTACAATTTGACCAGTCTGTGTTGTTATTTCTTTGTTCCAGGTTTTCACATACGCCTAGTTTAAAAACCTTGATGAAGCGGAACAAATATCACTACATATCATCATTTTGTTTTGGCAAATTGCAAAATTGCATATTTTACTGATGAGAAGCCATATAAATACACAGAATAAGAGATCTTAATCTTAAAGCTTTCGGTATAGTTGTTACCAGTCCTAATATGTTTGTTTGTGATCTGGCCCTCCAGAGTTCTCTAACACTAAAAGGTTACTTTTATACTGTAAAATGTATCTCCAAAAGCAAATTTATCATACAGGGTCAAAGTCCATTCATAAAATAAGAAGCCTAGGACACCCAAAAGGATTGTAAAGTCCAGAAGGGCCGGTTGTGACTTCTTTAAGACTGGGTATGTAGCATAGGAACCCAATATACAATCCAGCAGACCTGCCGAGCACTGAATGGTCATCACTTGGCCCACCGGCGAGGACCCAGAACCACCGATAGCTGGACAAAACCATTTAGCATTTAGGGCAGGCCCGTGTTTCTTCTCTATTTAAGTGGTCTTCTTGCTGGGGTGCCCCCTATTTATTCAACTATAAAAAAATACCAATTTTGGAGCAGCACATTTAATTAGAATCAAAGAAGGGTGATATTTAATGAATTAGGCTCCTTTGCGACATGGAAAGAGGTCTGGACTGGTGATAACGAAGCGGCCCTGGCACTTTAAGGCCAGCAGGTATCTTATAACATAAGTACGGCAGATGGCTGCATATGACAGGCCACACGTTACATGTTTATGCTCACGTAGCATGCGGCCGGTCATATTCAGCTGCTGGCCGCACACTATAGCACCAGTGGTAGAATAGGACAGTATAGGAGCTGTCGGCCAGTGGCCCATTGGGCATTCCCATAGTATGCCAGATGGCCAGTCTAGGCCTGCATGGACATCATTGTTATTTAAGCCTTGAGCTGCTAATGGACTTTTTGTAATGTGGAGAAGCAGTTGCAATTTAGTTTGTGTCTCAAATAAAAGGTTATTTTAAATATTAAATACCCAGGCAGGTTCCTGCTCTATGTAAAGCGGAGACAATGGTTAGTAATGTGGAAAATTGGGCTTTAGTGAGAATAAATGAGCCCTGATACTTTTGTTTTCCAAAGGAACACAACTCATTTGTCAGAGGCACCTTTTGTGACCCCCAAAATGACAGTATTGTCTCTGAAGTACAGAGCGCTTCGGAGCACAGACCAGCAATAACAATTTATTCAACCACTAAGAAGAACCATAAACTATTTTTACTGCGTTAAATGAGTCACGCAGAGATATAGTAAAGGAATATAAAGGATGAAACCATAGAGGTTTTAATGTATTAAACTTCCGTATGGAATTCTCAGAACGCAGAGAGCTGTTTGTTTACTACACTAATGAAACTCTTCAGCCACAGTACCCCCAGGGTGGGCAGTCGTTCCCAAGGAGGGGTACAACTACATGTTTAGGGGTCTCCTGCCACACTTAAAAGCAACACACTACTTAAAGGAAACGTGGAAGTGGAATATATATATATATATTAGTTATGCACACACAGCCATGCGTCTAACCTTTCCCTTTTGCTTAGGTAGACAAGCGCTGGACATGGCGTTTTCTGTGTGTTTCGTTTACATGGCATATACCTTGTCGGTGGAAGCGTATCTGTAAAGATGGAGGCTACTTTGTATGCAGCTCGGCGAGCAGTTCTGTGGAATGACCCACAGAGTGACAGAGACATCCTTTTGGAAGTGTCTTACCTTTTACCTACAAGTAACAATTCATGTTGGGTATACATTATTCACAGTGATCCAAGGATCTGACGCTTCCCACAAAAGATGTTGCTCTTGTAATGTCTCGTTGCATTAAAAGGCGGCCAATTATCCGTTATGTTGTGCAAGGGACCTGTAACATCTGTTGGCATGCAACAGAAATATTAATGCTTAAATTTGCCTTTAAATTGGTGTACGTGACCTAATAAAGCGTAGCGGTGCAGGCAGAAGCACAAAGGGGATGGTATCTCCTGAATTAACCCTTTCAATGATGGGGGGTTATGATTTGTGGACAATTTCGGTTACGGAGATAAAACATTTTGAAGATGATCTATATTTGGAATGTTCCTTGCAATGAAAATTAGGCAGCCTTCAATGATGTCACTATTTATATAATAGTGACATCATTTATATTACAGTTTTTGTGATTCCATACTGGAACCATGTAGAGAGCCAGAATGAAAGGTGTATACAAAACACATATTCAGCCCCAAAATCCCCTTGAGAGCCTTTGTTCTACATTGTATTTGCCCCAGACACGGAACAAGGGCCACAAATGTTTTAGACTGTCAAACAGCAAGCAATGGGGAATAGAAGACTCGATGTTACTTATCCTTCTTTGGTTGCATGGTATTCTGGTTTGGAACACTGGCACGCAGAAGCCTATTACTATTTAATGAAATATATAGTGCTTTCATATTCCACAGCGCTGTACAATGGATAAACAACAAGCCATAACAAATAGTGCATCACAACAACAACAACACGATAACAATTTGGGTGAGGAGGACTCTGCTCAAATAAGCTTACAATCTAGAAGGCTATTATTATTATTATTAATAATATTATTATTTGGAAACAGTAAATATTACACACTAACACAAACATTGCAAAACAACATTATATCCTAGATATTTTGCACGTAGCTATTGAAAATAAACACGTCAAGCTAATAAACAGTTTCATTAAAGGAAATTAACGCAGCCTCTTCCAATTTAGTATATAGATTAGCGCTACCAAGATATTAGCCGTAAACAGTTCTAATGAGAAAATCAACCAATTATTTTCTGACAACTAACAGAACCTCTTGTGGATAAGAGGACACTAATGGGATAGCCAATATGAAGTCAGGTACAGCGGGGTGTTTACCCATTCTATACCAATTACGCGGATTCACGTAGATGACACGGAGCAGTGGGTCGTATAATTCTAAAAGGGGTTAACAAGACAGCGTTATTATTATATCCGCTGCCTGTAAGGACCCAGGACTAGCTTGTTTATCTAAGAAAGCCAACAAAGAAATCCTGGTGTATCAGAGTTGAGAGAGGACTTGGTATCACAACTGCTGTTAGAAGTCATCTACGCTTAGAACAATGCCCCCCGGGGTCTCGGGCGTAGTGTAGGCTGTTCAGATGTCCAACAATTTGTCCACTGGCTTGACTACCATGTCGGCAAACCCACTCCTGTACGATTGCCTCTTTCACCAAGTCAGTCCTGTCCCTGCTTGATTGCGTTACATCTAAATGCATGCTAAGAGCCAACCAAATAAGTTTAAAGGTGCTTCTAAATCACACATCATGGGCGCTTTATGACCTAAATATTTATACTAAGGCCGGCAAAAATATAAGCGGAGTCTCGATTTACTGGGAATTACAGGCTTGGGACAGTGCCATGAATATTTCATATCGATCCCATAAATAATTCTCTTGGAAATTGAAGATCAGAAAGTGACTATTGAATGATGTGGAACGTTTATGTAAGGACCATGCTCCCTGCATGCTAAACCAGACTAATCTCCAGTGTCCGTGGAAATAAGGGCAACACCGCTTGTTTTCACTATATATATATATTTTTTTTTTTCAGCCAGGGGCTGTGTAAAAAAAATAATTCTAATAATGGATTTCTCTAATAGGAAGATGTTTCATAAAAATTGGTAAAAATTCTGCTATGGCATACATGTATTTTTTATCTCAAGGCCCGAATTCTTTTTTTGTTTGTGGCATTAGACCTGGCAATTATTATTATTGCATTTATTCATAAAAAAAAATATTAAAAAAATAAATGGAGTGAATAGATTGTGTTATATTAATATATTAAATGTAAAAAACAAAATGGCCTCTGCCCAATTATGGTGGATTCTCCTTAGAAGAACAACTTTTTCTGAGAAAGAAACAAAAATATACAATCAGCTTCTCAAAACACAAGAGCATAAATATTCCTAATTACAGGTGTAAAAAATACATAGTTTATGAGGTTAAAGAAGTTTAGTGTTTCTACAAGGGTTTGGTTTTCAAGAAGACATTGCCTTTAAGAGACTTTCAATTCTGAAGAGAAAACCTGTGAATTCAGAAAATAATTACAAACCCTAAGTAAAAAAAAGATGCATATTTTAGAACTTTTTCGTCTGCTGGTTAATGTAAAGGTCCAGAGAGTTGGCCGAGTTGGCCATTGTAGATCCAAAAGTTTTATTTCTAAAATATTATCGATCTTGGAGAATTTTCAAGGTTCTGGAGTGTTGCTTGGCAGAGTTGGCCATTGTAGATCCCAAAGTTTGGTTTTCTGAAATCGATCTTGGAGAATTTTCCAGTGGACAAAATCTATTAGGTACATTTTGATGTTGGCACCTTGCCCTATTGAATGACATATGTCTTAACCGCTAATTATTTAATACACTTACAGGAATCTCTTTTTTAAAACATTAGTTCTAGAAAGTTCAGCTGAATTGAGTTTTGACTTGAGGAAGCTCTGACTTATACTTTACAGAGGGCATTAACCAAGTTGCCACCAAGTAGGCTACAGTTCTGCAAAGTTTATCATCACCTTTTCTAATGCACATGGTTCATGTTAAAGAAGTGATACCAACGACTGTAGAGCATCATTGGAATAAAAAAAAGGTTAATCAGCTTAATTTTCTATTAAAGGATTTGCAACTCATTAATCTGTAACAGTCTAAGAACACTTAAGCAGTCATCAATTAGTGATACAGCCACCTTAAAGCTGACAGATTATTAATCACAGACGTGATATTCACAATTAACAAATGACACAGACAGGGAGCAGACCAAACGTGCTGATATGTGGTCTTATTTATAATAAACCTTACATTTTCTCCTTATTAGCAAAATATTGGAAGGAGGAGAGAGTGATGGAACATGTATTGGATGTAAAACTTCAAGACCATGCAAAAGGTCATTAGATATTGAAAATAATACTTTTGGATATTTATTTTAATTGTTGATTAATTAATTGATGCAAAAATGGGACATACCTCTTAATTTTATATAACATAGGAGCTATCAAATGATGCTTATTAAATGTCCCATCATTGCAGATTACCTTTCCTGTCTTTTACTTAAAATGGACAAAGACAGTGTAGTATATATAAATGTCTACTACAATGTATGGGTAATTAACCATCATGGATTTACCATGAACTGGATCTTATGGATTTGTTACCAGTAAGAGGCCATGAACGGCCATGCTGGCCATCCAACATAAGGTATAGTATAAGACATAGTATATATTTTTGTAAAATCAAATACATTCTAGTGCCCTAGGACAATGTCTAGTTTAGCTCTATGGTAGGTCCAGCTCTGTTGATGGCCACAGAAATACTTAAACACCAGGCTACAATCCAGGGAGAAAAGGCATCATTAAAAAAAAGGCTGAAAAACTTCTAATACATCTAAACCCAGGCCTAGGGCTGACCAAAAAACAGAAATAAAACCCTCCTTAATTGTTATCTGAAAGCAACTTCTCTTTAATTCAATGTGGGAGCTCCCCTGCCATCTATAAGAGAAGATGAGCTAATTAAGATTGGAGAACCTACCATTTTCCTTCATATAATATACTCCAGTGATTTTAGCAATAGTTCATCAAACTTAATTTACTAACTTTAGCCAGCTGATGCCAAAAGTCATGATGCAAAGAACAATATGAAGTCATTTGTTAACACACCGGGGATGGTTCTCCTGCAATTTCTTGATTGTCCTATTGTATGTTTCCTGCTCCTTGATATCTGCAACTAGAAAAAGAGGTGTATGGTTTCGAAAGGGATACAGAAGAGATTTTCTCTCCTTGTTTATTTTAATGTTTTTATTTTTAAATCACTTTTACAGAATGGTTTTGGACCCAGCAGAACGATGCCTTTGTATGTGACATTCTCTTTACACCAGGGCAGGTTTTATTATTAATTCACAGAAACCCAATGTGACTGCACAACAAACATTGCATTTGCCGGCAGATAACAACCATTTGGTTCATCTTCTCTGCCCATTTTTCCTGATGTTGAGACTCAAACCTGTATAAGTATCCCCTCTCTCTCTCGCTCTCTTTCTCTCTCTTCTTTTCACCAAGCTCTACAAGTTATCATCTAAGCTAGCTGTAGATGATTTAGATTCATATTACAACTCTATTTGAAAAGTTACATTAGATACCCAAATATATGCCTTGTATCATAAAAAAGTAAAGTCAGAGAACGTGGGTTATTTTGTTATTTGCATTCGTTTATCTTCAAGAAACACCAGTCTTATTCAGTTGAAAGCCTACATCTCCCCAGGTCAATGGACCAGATTTATTTACCAAATATATATTAGGCGGTAGCCTGGCCTCTCTTAGCTCTATTGACCCGATGCATGCGTGTTTTTCTTTTGCTGGATATTGAAACATAGTTTCATCCTTTGGACAACAAATGTTCTTCATTCCTTATATCAAACTAATCAAATAAATTTGTTATGGCTTGTGTAGATAAACCTAGGCAAGCATGATGGAAGATTTCCAACCCTCAGGCAGAGGCAACAATACTTGCCCATAAACTGCGTTCCTACCCCATCCACCAGTATTTTTATGAAGCGTTATTGTTGCTGGAACATAAATGTGACAGGTGCGTTTCCTGACTGTTCTGTTTATTATCCTTTGAACCTGTAATGCTCAACTAGCACACCACAAGGAGAAATGATTTTAATACCAGACCAGCTGTAGAAATTCCACATCGCAGTAGGTGATAATCAATATACGGATCGTGCCATTACTGCCGAAAAACAATTTTATTCATAAGAAAATGTAATAACTCAATGTAGAAGATAGATCCACACAATGGATGCAATAAATAAAAGTACGCACCATGACTTATTCTAGTCCAGGATCATTGTTAGCGCGATACCATTACCAGTGGAAACAAGATAAATGTTCTTCGGCCGTCCTTATAATTAGAAAAACGCTAAAATATTATTATTTATTGATTAATAGACTTCCATCATGTTCTGATGCACTGTACTATGCACAAGCAGGACTTAAGAAGTAGTGTATCATATAACAATTTGGATTTACAGAAAAAAAGACATGAGGACAACCCTACTCTAAAGAGCGTACGATCTAGTAGCTAGGGGTGAGACAAAAATGCTTCCCAATAATGCAGTTTCTTTGGAGTTTCTTTGGTCCTTCAGCCATGTTCCTCCCTTTGTCTATGTCAGTAAGTTCAGAAGACACATGACCAAGGTGACCTGTTTACAAAGCCTCACAAAATCCATCTGGTTACACAGTTGCACTGACTTAGTAACCTGTGTTACAAATTATGCTTTTTTTTTAATGGAACCAAAGAGATGCAACACTTGCTAATCATAGAAACAGAATTTGTTGCTGATAAGTGAGATTTGGTCTATTTTCTACACCTGAAACTTTACTTGTCTTATATTCGGAATATCCTTCCTTATTACTGTCCCATTGTCATGGCTTCCTTACTCTTCCATCGCTGCTTCCTCCATCATTCATCAATAGTGGAAGTTCCAATGTGTGCTCCACTTACGTTCTGCTTGCATTCAATGTTTGTTCCACTTTACTTTATTATTAATTAATTATTGGCTGTTCTCTATCAAGTGTTCCTAATCCTTCGTCATTCAATTATTGCTGTCTCTAGATTGGGCCTCCGGCTTTGATACTAGACACTGCTGATTTCTGGAACCCTTGACTTTTGATTTCTGATTAATCTATATTTATAATATGGATTTTACATCAATTCTGTCTCAATTTTACATTTTTGGCAAGTACTCTCCTATTCTGCTTTTTGTGTTACCCACACTGATTTGGTGACTGATCTCTGTTGACATGTATATGTTGATCAATTTAGACTTGGTGTCCCCTGTTTTGAATACAGCATACAGGGTTCCTATATCCTATATTGCCCTGTTTACATACAAGTACTTATATTCAAGTGTAGCACCCATGGATGTTCAATTCCTTGTTGTACTAATTTCCACTATTTCTACCGGAAGGATTTTTCACTTATCCACATCAAGTGAATAAGTACGTTTTTTGTAACACAACTTCTGAGAGTAGACTTACATGGATATGATCATTTATCATGTGCAGAGTTGCAGGCAAAGTTGCAATTTTTTTGAATAAACAAGCATAATATCCAGACACTAGTTCGCTATTTTAAATATTACATCAATTAATCAATGTTGAAATAGTCTACTGCACAGAAAAGAGAGGGTAGATTGGAGATAATGGCTTAACAAAAAAAAATTGTATTATAATTTTTTTCTACACTTACAACACTCTTGATATGATGAAAGGCCAACGCTCTCCTTACCTGGCATTGGTAGTCCATCAATTGGACAGCAGTAAGCTGCCTTTCCACAGGATAACCAATGCACCTGCCAAGGGCAGACAGCTTACTTATATGATGACACCAAGGATTTGGTGAAAATATACAAACTTTGACATTAGGTAGTAAACCATGAGGCTTGTCTATTAATCTCCAACCATCAAAAGCTGCCTTGGTAGTAATGTGTCTGGTTACTCGTTAAAGACTCCAAAGTCTATTGTTTGACCCACAGTAGGGGGAATAAAAAAATAATAATCACCATCTCATTGGCAGTTTATACAATCACCAGGAGCCAGTTTTGGAAACATGCTTGAGTATTACAGAGTTATGACCACAACAAAATGTCATTCGTTTGTGACTATTACAACATAATAATGTGTACGTGCGTTCATTACTGTGTTTGAAACACCCAATGGATAATAAATTTTATATATTTATTATATGAACGTGATTTTTTTTACCTGATTTCCAAATGGTTCATGATGGTTAAGTATTATGTTTTCCTACTTTTTAGAACATGCTCACGTGGGGCATGAACAACTCCAAGACAAGTCACTGGCTCGTATATGTGTTCTGCCTATATTTAAGGTCTTAGCATTTGGCCTGGCCAACTTAGACCTTGTACTATGTACTATGACCCTGCTACTTAGTAGCTACCGAGTTGGTCCATTTGGTCAACCTGATCCTGCTAAATCTGTGATGGTTTTAGCAATAGAACTTAAATGGCTTTGCAATAATTTAGAAAACAAACATATATACTGTTTTTTAAAAATTGAATTTAAAGACCTCCAGAACCCCAAGACAGATACAACACATTTTGTTCTTTCGTAAACATCCTCAAATAGACCTCGCAGCATCTCATAAAATATTGGCTTCACGGCTCATCAACTTGCCCGTTAGTGCCCCCAGGTGTTGCCTCTCTTGTGAACTCTAATAATCATTATGGTTAGAGAGAACCTGCAGTCATTTCTGGAGCTCAATGGCAAACACAGGCACATGACTGCAATTGATCTTTTTGCTACTGGATGGAGAAATACAATTTTTAGTATCTATTAATGGATATGGGAGGAGGGGGGAAAAGCACCAAGGTGTCTTCATTTGATGACTTCTTGATGCCTCTTGACTTAAGACCAAAGCTAGGCTGATGTAAGAGGATTCTTCCATTCTTTATAGAGTATAATTCAACTCCAGCCTTCTGATTGAACAAACAGCCCGGCCTTTCATCTTCCTGTAAGTTTTCTTCGTATACAAACACTCTTGAAAAACCAATCTACTCTTGAGTCTTCAAACGGACTGTGCCTCTGTACAGTGGTTTCCTTATAATGTATCATGTACAGTATATTAAGATGGCCAAGCTGACTACCCAACTATCTGTCAAACCAGAGATCAGCTGTTGTTGTTAGGAAGAAAACATGCTGCCAACATGAACAAAAAATAAAAATAAAGCATACGATAGACGACAAGATCATATTGGTTGTTCATCCACCAGGTTTTTGTATTTTGTAGATGACGGCATCTCATGCAAGATATTTAGCTCTGCTTCTCATTCACTTAGATAAACCAGAAGAAGACAAATGTGTAATAGAAATCTATATTATTTTTATATGTATTATATAGTATATTATTTTTATACTCATTTACTTTCTCCTGTCTTATGACTTTATTTTAATATACTTCAGACCATGTTCTGACCACTTCATATACTGTCCTGATGATCGACATTCATGAACAAAAAATAGTAAGCTCCGTTACTTGGGAATTGGGCAATAATGATATTATTGAGGAACCTCTTGGTCATGATTGTGAGCTGTGAAGATCAGTTATTCTGATAAATCCCAGATTGCTTTTGAGTTGATTGAAGGATTATGTAAATACGTTGAAAATTGTTATCATAAATAGTGGAGATAAATGGGTCTCTTGAAAATCTACATCACAAGATTATTCTTATTTATTTTTTTTTTTGCAAAAGTCAAGAAAAATAGGTTTTCATGAATATGGATGCATCAAAGGTTCAGGCCTGGTTATCTCAAATTGGAAGGTTTTGCAATTTTGTGTTAGTTCTAAAACATTATCCCCTTTTTCCAGTGCCTGTAAGGACTTTTTTTGATAACTTGATGCTCATTTCCATCTAAGTAACTTCCATCTAGCTGCCTAATTGACCATTGGCTATCTTGACTATATGTTCTCCCACGATGACATTCAGTTATCCTGATGAAGCTGTCCTGCCTTTTGAACCCTTACTATCTCCTGTTCTCAGGCTTTGGTGGGGACATTAACCTTAGTAGTGGTCACAGGTGAACATCTACCACCGATCCAGGCTACCAGCTCATTGGGGGGTCCAACCACAACTGTATTGCTAGCAATATGAACCAAAGATATTTTTTAAAAAAACCCAATAAGATGTCTGTCTTCTGTCCTACTTTCTGCCTTTTTTCCCATCGTTCTAAAAGTATATTAACCCCTAAAACTACTCTTAGAAGCAGAAAGGAGATTTTATAAATACAGGGAGATTTGTGAATTATTTTCGGAATATATTTGACTGATCTCTAATGAAAATCAGTTCGGAGCCAACACTGGTTTCACCCAGGGACTGATGAGCTAAGAGTTGTACGTCTTGAGCTATCTTACGCTTGTATTAAATAGTTTTCACAGTTCCACGCTATGTTTTATTTTCACATTTTTATGAAAGCTGTTTTATACCACGGGCTCTTATGGGCGAGATATACTGCCCATTGGATGTTGGTTGCGGCCTTCCATGCTACCCCTGTTCCCACTAAATGTAGCAAGAATAATGGATTCTTGGCAAAGCCACAATAAGTGACTCATTTGTAGCAGTATCTCAAGCATTAGTTATAAGGCACGGGAGCAGAGAGCTCAATCCCAAGGGATATCACTCATGGTTAGTGTATGAATAAAATCGTGCACACGTTATTATTAATACATACCTATTTTTGCTGCAGGCAATTTGGGAGAGATTATTAATAATCTTTATTAATATTTGTATTATCCTACCTCATTAAACCAGGTGCCCCCAGATTACATAATATGCTAAAACAATAAAAAAATATTAATTTAAATTTTAATGTATCCTCTTACTCGGTAGAAGGTCATTAATACATTTAAGAAAAAACAATTATTAAGTGCTGCTGAATGGATTGTCTGCATAATAATTTGCTACTGAAACCCTTATTATGTATGGGAAAGATGGTGGCAACGACATGATTTGCCAAGAGATTTGTTAAATGCAGGAAAAGTATCGTTAGGGCCCGTTGTGTAATAAAAAATGTTGCGGGTCCACTGAAAGCTTGGTCGAGGGCCATCCCTTGTACATATGTACGTACGTGTGTATGTTTGTATATGTATGTATGCTGCTTTGGGTTTTAATGACTACCTCTTGTAATAAGTCATTGCAAGCATGTGAAATTGGCAGATATATTATGGAACCTCCATTTTTTAAAAATGTATGGCTTCATAGGCATCTACATATTTTTGAGTGTGGTCATAGGAGGGCATAGAACACATGTGATGGAACTGCAGAAGAGGTAAGCCTGGACTGGTTCTCTGGCACACTGGCAAATGCTCAGTGTGCGGCCTCTGGCTGGATATGCCCGATGGCATACTACATGTGGCGTGTGGCTGTGCATATCCAGCTGGTTTCTGCACTTAGGTCATCAGGTGGCTGCCAGCCTTAAAGTCCTGGCGCCACCTGTTTTGCCGTCAGTCCGGCCGTGCCCAGGGGCTTTAGTCTTTGTTGTTTTATACATTTGACAATTACACTAGTAGGTGCTCAATGGACCTTGAGTAGCAAGTAGACTTAAGAACGGCTGACATCACCAATCCAATGGCATGCTCAACATGTTAAATTCAGTACTAAGCCTCTATGGATGACTGGCTGGAGCCTCCTGTGGCTTGCATTGTTCATTTTCATGCATAACAGCAGATTCTCACATAGAGAATCATTATATAATGAAAAACATCTCCATGTCAATATTGTGGAGGTCTTTGCTTCTTTCTCTTGTGAGGTTCTTGCTCCTATAGAGTAGCAGGTATACGATTCTGTATGTGTAAGAAGGTACGTGAGAATGCCTCCCACTAAGTAACTCAGCATGGGTGTAGGGGATGCAGAGTGTCAGTCACAGCTAGCCTTTATTCTTCAATGCATTCTGAATTTCTGTTACGAGTAGGCTCTGTGCCATAGTGGAATATCTCATAGAGGTTCTGACCATAAACGTTGGGAAATGAGATGTCTTGCTATGTAATGTCAGAAGACTGAATCAAATGTAAAATAACGCCATTCTGTTCCACGTTCCAGTCAATGTTCATTGTCACTGTGACAAACAGGAAGGTTAAGAACAACGGGAATTAGAATGCATGCTTCCTGACAGAGCTTTGTTGACAGAAGGAAATTCTCCTCGGTTGGCTGCCAGGTGTTGTCCTTCAAAGACTACATTGCAAAAAGCATCTCCATTCACAGCTGGGCCGCTTGTTGTACCCAAACAACACTCATTGTGTTTATACAGGCTGAATACGCAGTTGTGTACTTAAAACTCACCTCGGCATCCCCTAGAGTCGCAAATGGAATAAAGACAGAATGTCTTTACGCGAGAACAATGAAGCACATTGTGTGCTTTCCATTAACCCTTCCGCACCTGTGAACGAGCTCTGAAGAGTGGCATTGAAAATTTGCGTAAAAGCATTTTAAGTGGGTATTTTGTATACGGAAGCCGATTCTTTGGCATAAAAGGGTCATGTTGCCATACAGTAGCCTAACTTCAGAGTTGGAATAGAGGGGGGGGGATAATAACAAATACAAAAAGGCAATTCGGAGCTGCTTTGAAGAACACCTGTTTGTTTCAGAAAATATTTTTTGTGCAGCTCTCAGTCCTGATGACGTCTGCATGTAGCAGCACAAATCAGTGTCTACAGAGACTAATAGTTTAAATTAATCTGTCGAAATGAAGGTAGCAGAGCTCGGCTATTGATCTGTAATTGCCACAGTGAAATTAGAAGTTACGGCTCTTATTATGTAGAGCATTTGCATTGCTGGTATTATACACACTCATCATTTGATGTCAATTATCTTCTACTTTGCTGTAACAAAACACACTAATATTAAGCGTGAATGGAATAAGTCCTCTTTTTTATTTTACCTGTGTGCAATTTATTATGCACGTACGTCAAAAGTAATGCCTATAATCAAGGCATGCCATACAATGCATAGGACAATTTAACACAAACGGTTCTAACTCGTCACAGTATAGCTGACAACTGTACCAAACTTGCCAGAACCTGTCTAAAAACAGTCCTAAAACCCATCCAGTGTCCTGATCATTCATAAAAGAAGCAGAGACGACCATTCCATGGGCGGAACACCATCTGGAATCACAACACTTACCATGCGGTGTTCCCAAATTTTTGGTGGACCTTTTGAAGTTTGAAGTCACCATGGTGGTGATTATGTTACTGTTATATTATAGATATACTATAGATATTAGGGATATAAACAGAGGTAGGAATAGCTTGAAGGAGTGTTACACTGAGGCCATTTAAAACAGCTGGGATATGAACATTGGACAATACATTTTGTCTCTGAGAACAGCTATTTCTCTAATATAAATGCAATAGAACCAGAGATTTTGTCTTGTCCCATATTTGGGCTCTATGTTGAATGTACAAGATAAATGAAGATAAATAGGTTGCCATTGTGGCCCCAGCTATAGCATCATAATAAAAATCCATGAAGCCATCTGTTCCACCGTAAATAGACAGTGTTGGCCAGAGGTGGAGGCAAGAACATTGCCCTCCATGATCCTCAGGCCAGAAGATCAGTGATTGCCCCCCACCCTTGTGGTGTGGATACTTCACTTGACCTTAGCCAAAAGGCCAAGAAGTAATAGACATCTGATATTCTACATAGAACTAACCAGGCACTTGAGAACCATTTTCAGGTTCACCATGAGCATTCTCCCAAGCTCTGCCTATCATTGATCGGACCTCACACTTTTTCTTGACGTGACTGATTCCAGATCTAAGGTAAGGGGTATACGGTGTGTACCATACCTTTATATTAAAGGTGCTTTTAAACTTAGCCAGGGCTTAATGATCTATCTAGTCCAGAGTAAGCAGGATATAGAGAAATGGTATTGCGCCAAAATGAAACCTGTATTTTAAAACAAAGCAATTTAACAGCGATCCGTTATTAGAAACAATCCGCACAATGCTATTCACCTTTTCTTAGATCTTCAAATATTTTTGTCTACTAAAAACTCATGGTAAACTGTGAAAGGGAATGCATTAGTAACAGAAAGCTCGTAGTGAGATTTCTTGATGTAATTATATATAGTTACAAAAGACATGATTCTTCAATTTTCTTAAAAGGCAGCTCTATTACACTGACAGTGCTGCCTCAAAGGGATGCCATGGAGTGAGCACCAGAGAGACTGATGAAAAATTGTTATGTTTGAAAATGTTGGTCTTTTCAAACCAATAAAATGATATCTTTAATTGGTCTGTAGGTGAGCACCTGTGATGTTTAAAAGAGACAAAAAAGTTTTAGGATTTAAAGTATTTAATATAAATAATTGTAGTATTGTGTTTTTTGGGTTTGTTTTGCTTGCTTTGGACATATCTTCCCACCTCTGTATACTTCATAACTAATTATGATGAGCATACTTGGGAACATGCAAGGATAGGCTACTCGGTGCGCTCCTGCTTTGGGGTGGCATGGTTTCATGTAGAGGCGGGGCTATCTGCACGAGGGGCGGGGATAGTTATGCAAGGAGGCAGGGCTAGTCACACGAGGGGAAAGAGTAACGACACATGGAGGCGGAGCTAGTCCCATATAGTCTTGAATTTGATGGCAGTAGGAGGTGAGTGATCAGGAGGTCCAGGGAAGTAGCACCTCCACCCGAGACTCTGTGTCCAACTCGAAGCGTTCCAGATATTATGATGAGACGTATACCCTTTTTGATTATCCATGTTTACCATGCAAGCTAAAAATATCTTTTATGTGATACATTGTTATTTATAGGTATTGTTTTTTCACTGCATTTTATTGGAAGGCTATTCTTTTTAATTGCGGGGTCATGTCTTGATTTGTGATAATGTCTTAAAGCCAGTTTCTTGGGTCATGAAATTGAACAAATTGAATCATAAATACAAAAAAAAAAATCTGAACATCTTTTTTACGGGTTTGAGCCTTTGCATTATGTTTGCCCTCCTAATAAGATATGCTCATGCATGCCTAATATATAAGAAATAAAGAGCAATGAAGGGTTTTGGTCATAAAAATGGACTTGGGAAGTAGCTAATGTTTCAAGTGCACCCGAAAGCTTATTTTTATATTTAAATAAGTAGGTAGTCAGTATAGAATATTTATCATCTGAACTAAACTTAACTAAACACAGTTAGTAACAAATATGACAACCCCGGAGAGCTTGTATTAGAATCCCTCTGAATATTGGATCCAGTAAGAGGTATAGAATCATTCTCGATGTCATTATCTGTCTTGATGATATAATCCTTTTGCCAAGTCTCAGTGTACAATTTATTTACTTCTAAGAGTTTCACTTTAGCTTTGTTTCTAATCTTCAGATCCGCTTTAGAACATAATTTCCAGTTTTAAAAGGAGGGCTACTTTTAGCGACTGTCCTTGCTAATTGTATGATTGGCTTTGAAAGTCAAATCCAGCTATCTCGGCGTTGCGTGGCAGCTGATGGAACAAACATGGCAGAAACCCTTTGCCAACCAATGGAAATACTACCAAATGCGGCTGAGGCTGATGTGAGTTGTAACTCATCACTATATGGGGTGCCGTCACACATAAAAACGTTATGCAGCTGTTAAGGAACCCCATCACAGAATGCTGTGGCCATCGGCTAGATATGCCCGGCTGCACGAAGGAGATGAACAAATCTTTTTGGTTATTTTATAATTACTAAGAAATGTATGGATTTATAGAAAATAGTTTAGAACTCATTTCTAATAGCAAAACAAAATGAGAATTGCAAATGAGATTCATTAATATATTAAGGGAATATGTGGAGCTGCCTGGTTTGCAAAAAGATCTTATAAGTGAAAAGCCAGATATGGCGGACTCATAAACCTTAGCTCAGGGATCATGACTAGCCAAAGGGATTGCTGAAAATGCAGTTGATGCACAGAGAATTACTCAATGGCTACTTAAAGTAGGAAGAGCAAAATGTGACATTTTATTTAAGAAGAGAAAACTAGGAGAGGAATAATTGTTGGGTGGAACAAGCTTACCTGCAAGTGATTTGAGTAAATTAGATCAATGGTTGAGATTGTGGCAGCTTCAGTTTAACATTGATAAATGTAAAATAATGCACTTGTGATGTAAAGATCCCCAGGCTGAATGTATCATTGGGGCACTGTTTTGTCAGTGGTAACAGACGAGAGGAGTTCCAGGCCAAGTTCCGCCGTCAGGAGTTAAAGGGCCGTGCTAGCGACTCTATTGGTTGCCTGCAGGGGCCTACTCAGGCTACCAATAGAGTCGCTTGAACTTGGCCTGTCTCCCTGCTCCAAGAGTTTAACTCCTGACTGGGTTCTGCTCCCGTTATCTACATGTAGGTTCGCCATCAGGAGTTAAAGGGCCATAAGAACGACTTTATTGGTCGCCGGCAGGGACCTCCTCTAGCATCAACCAATTGGTTAATGCCAGAGGAGGCCCCTGCAGGCGACCACTAGAGTCGCTCTCACGGCCCTTTAACTACTGACGGTGAACCTATGGATTTCTACTCCCGTTAACCCCTGCGATGCTGCGTAGATAAGGTAGGCTAGATAGGGAAGGGACCGGGGAAATTAGTAAACGAAGATAAACACGAAGATTCTTCTGGTTGTGTCTTCTTATACGTTTTGCCGCCGCCATGTCCGTATGTTCGGTATTCAGGACGAACAACGAAAACGCACCCTTCATGATAGTTTTCATATTCTCCCCAATACGAAGGCACAAGTCTAGTTTCTACCCAGTGATAAAGCAATCCTGATACTAACTGAGGTTTCCAGTCTGGGCTGCATGATCTGAAATCGAAGCGTTTATAACATCAGATGGGTGCTATGGGCTGGTAAAGATTTGTGCGTCGTATTGGAAGCAACAGGAAAGAGCAATTCTTGGTGGCAGCTGCTTTATGAGTCAGTTTTCAAGAGACTCATGATAATAAAACAGGAAAATGCACATGTCCTGTCTGCCGCGATGCACATGTGTGACTTGATATAAGTTACATGGATGACTAGTGCTCGATGCTGACAGTGTGCGGGTCCGGGGACGCAGCCCTACGTGCCCAGCGGACTGGCAAGCACCAAACCAATTGCAGCTGCCAAACACATTCACCTTCACGTACAGAAACACGCCAGTGAAATAAAATGAGTTGGAATTGGAACGCACACTTACCTGGGAATTGCATATATATATATATATATAATATATATATATATATATATATATGAGCAGAGATTGAGACTCTCATTATTAACCCCTTAATAGCCTGTCAACAAAATGTATAGCTTGCGGAAAGAAGCGAGAGGTGATAGAAACATCGAAATACTTAAAATGATTTAACTAGTTAGGTGTTAGAACAAGTTGTCATAATGTAACAGTAGAGGGTCAGAGGTTTAGATGTAATGTAAGGAAGATTTACTTTACTAAGATGGTGGTAGAGGAATGAAACAGCCTCTCATCAGAAGTGGTAGCGGATAATACACCGAGGGAATTTAAACATATATGGGATAGATATGCGGCTCCTGAATCTTAGACAAGACCGATTAAGGTCTGAATCTTTACATCAGGAAAAACAGGCAGACTCAATGAGCTGAATGGCTCCTACCTGCCATAAAATTCTGTGCATCTATTTTATTGTTCTAATAACGATTTATAACAATTTTATTGTTTATTGCTCTAATAACGATCCGTCGAAATTAATTACTTCCCGGGAGGGAATTCTGAAATACGCTACCTGTCTTTAAGCAGGGATTTCATCTGTGATATATCAGTAAGAAAAGCATCAATCGGGGGTGCGCCGATCTCTTTCAATCAAGGGTAAAAATCCTAAAAACCAAGGGTCAGACCCTTACAGTTCTACTAAACATACAGAATGTATATATGTATACCAGTAATATGGTACTCAGACTCTATGCAAACTATTAAAACAATAATTCTATATTCATGGCCCCTTCCTACTCTCCAGACAGCACCGACTTTCAGAATATTCTGTTTCAGAGGAAATGTCTGTAACTTGTGGAAACTTGATGAACTTGCATTTCCCGAGAGCCTCCATCAATACGCTTTTTCTATGCATTTTGTATCAACCTTGATTTAGGTCATCAGCTGATAACTGCATTTTTAACTGAGAATGATCACTTCTGGGCTCCTTTATGGCCAACCTTAAAATAAATCACGTTTCAATATCTTGACTTCTACATAATTTCATGTTTTCTCGGATTCCCAGCTGTTTGATATCCAGCGCAAGCATACATTAAATGCTAAATATTACATTTCCTGACCACTGAGTATTATTTTTTTTTTAGCAGCTACGGGGATAGTTTTAGATGTTCAGGATTAGCATTTTGCCGGGTTTATCATTAAATGCAACATAGCCTATTAAAGCATCACGCAATTAATCGAAACGATTCACAGAGAAGACCAAAATGTCACATTTTTATAGAACAATCTGCATTTTTTATTTAATGAGCATTTTTTTTTGTCAAAACACAGTGTAGATTTGCTTAAGATTTCTGTTCTTGGTGCTAAAAATTCATTTTTTTTAATAGAGTCTGTATCGGATCTACGCAGAATATCGGATCTATTGCTTTGGCCAAAGTATCTAATCTGAACATTTGGAGTGACTGGGATGGCGATAGGTATGATAATGTGATAACCTGTTCGAAATGTAAAGAGTTAAATTGTGACAAGTTACCTTATAATTCTGGAGCGTTACTCTCGAATTCCGTACCAATTGGAACACAAGCCCTGATTGCGGAGACAGGGTAAGACACTAATTAACCAGTTTCCTTTGGCAGAATCTATTCTAAATGCTCAGCACTCTGTAAGAATGAGAAAACGCACTCATTAGCCACATAAACGTACTTTGACAATCTTCATATTCCTCATTAATAATCTGCATTTTACCGAATTCAAAAGACGCATGAATCACTTGCTGTTGGGTTGTTTCATCAGCGGACTGTGTCCTATTTATTAATGATCTAGAGTCATGGCTTACCCAGTCGTGCCCTACCGAGCTGTCATACCTGGGGAGTCTCAGGGTTTGACCCTGAGTCTCAGAGTGGAAGGGCAGATTCTCCGGGTCACACAGTCAGTTCCTTCCTATTTTAAGTTGACGTAATCATATATCTAAGGCTACCAGTTGGCGCTTTTGCTTCCAGTATGTTATGGTGGATATCCATAGTACAAGCTACACTGTGTGCTATCCTTATAACCCTTCTTCCGTATGAAGAACACTGAAAATACTTAATGAGATGGACAGATCCAAACAAGTGCAAATAAATAGAATTCCAAAAATTATTAATTTCTTAATTTTCTTAATTTCATTCTTTTGATATATTTCTAACAAATTCACCCATGCTAACATTTCCATTTTTGTTTATATATTCATGGCCAGACTGGGGATACTGACATAAGTGTGGCTAAGGGCTGATTATGACCGGCCTCACGCTACGTTTTGACGGTCATGTACCGTACAGGCAGGCAAATCCAACCAGCGGCTGCCCGGTCAGGTCAGGTGAGTATGGGGCACAGTTGGCCAGCTACCTGCATACCGTATATATGTGTATTATATGAAAAATAAAGTGGGTAGTTCAATAATAAACATAACATTTTATTACTTATCTTATAATAAGAGGTAAAATCAGTAAGACATTATATCTGTTTTCATTCTCAATTCACTTGGTGGCGGAAATTGCATGAAATTAACCATATTTACAAACAATTAAGAATAGTTATATTTTGGCCAAAGCTCGTTCGCTTACCTGTAACTTCAACGCACCCGGAGGGTAGGATGAAAACGCTGTGCTTCGGTGGCAGGATAAAGGTTCTGTAAAGGGTATATCCCAATGTTAAATAGACAGAGATAATGTAGGTATCATAAACAGTTTATTGCAAAAAAACATAGTTATGGTTAATCTTCAACCTCTTTAATGTCTATCAGCAAAACTCGGGATGCAGTTACTATAGCAACAGAATCCTCGAAAACTGTTTGTAGAATTTTCCAAATTTGAAGTTACATGTAATGTGCGCCTGTCAGCAACGATAACACGGCGGCTCCTTGTACAGGATAGAATTTCATCCAAACAATTTGATGAGCAATTTGCCAACACATACAGTGTGGAAGTTATTTTAGCTTTTATCTGTATATCATCTAAATAAAGTACGCAAAAAGATGGAGAAATCTATGCTGAAAATGGGAGCCAGGCTGATTTTTAGGTTCAAAGAGGGATGGATCGTCTCTATAACAGACCGTAAGATAAGAGCCAACAGTGAGACAAAGTTCAAGAAGCATACCTAACCAACTAATGGAGTCCTGTCCTGGCTTTGGTAGAATGCAATGTATATGAATCCGTGTATTGTAATGGAGCAAAGAGAATTGTCGATATGCTGCATGCACACAGGTTCCCATTGCTTGACCAAGTTTTTCTGGTGGGGAGAGACTTTAGTAAGAACAGAGGTGGTCTAAAAGGTCTCCTTCCTTTCCGTCCGTGGGTCTTCATGCCATTTCAAGGCTTATGGCTCTGGAGGACAAATCTGGTTCATGTTGGGGATGGCCAGGCTAGGATCTGCTTGGCTTGTCATTGTCAAACAATATTGTTGGCTGGTCCATGTCTTAGGAACAGCTTTACTTTAACCAATTTTATGTCTGTTAACATTAGAAATGGTGTTTATCGATTGAAGAGTCGTTACTCATCGTCTTTTATCGCGACGATAGAATGATTATTAACACAAGAGTTGAGATTCTCATGCTAGCAAGTATTTAACACCGACAACACTAGTTAAATGAGCACACTGTTTTATACATGACCAGCACAGGGACACACATTTTGTGCTGGCTTCATATCAGGCTTACATTAGATCAAATGTTCATTTTGGAGAAAGGACATCGTTTATCCTTTCCGATAAAGCCTTTAGAATGTAAAACACTGCAGGCGGATTATTTTCCTGTGGATGATACACAAAGAGCTACCTTTGCCTGAACCTTAAGATCTTCCGGTTGGAGTTTAAAGACGGTGGTGCCTCCCAAGGGCTGTTCCACTTATTTAACTATCTGTGTTGGATGTGTCGTAAGGCTTTGAACTCCGCTCATCTGCATTCCGAGGACTGCAGGTAACATTTAGTACAGAGAATGTTCTGACTTCAGCTTCGTTTCACGTGTTTTATTTCCCCCTTTAAATCTCAAATGGCAGCTGTTTAAAAATCCCAAAAGGACACAGAAAGTTTAGCCTCTGGGGCAGCTGGTAAGCGCTGGTGGAATGAAGGCTTTTAACATTATCTTAATCAGCTGTCAATAACAGAAAACTGAAATCTAGGCAACAGATGAAGTTTGCTGTAACATATTAGCCCAGTGCCATGTTGTCAATAAACAATGGTTTGGAAACTGTTGTATACCAGCTAGATAGATAACAGTTTTAGGGTTTAAAATAAAGACTTTATTTTTAGCCCATAAGGCATTTTCACAATCTGAGTAACACAATGTATAACACAAATGGGGTCTGCATAACACATTGAAGTGAAGTAATGGTATGATCCATATACGTAAGAAATAATAACCCAGGACTGGAATGCCAGGTCGAGTCCACATCCATAGGAAACTAAAGAACTGAGACTAACTATACCTCAAAGATGATTCATTTAATTAATGGAAATATACGGTAAATGATATGCCATCATCAATGGAAAAGCCATTTCAAGTCCCTTTCAACACGTTCTTCTTGGTATGTAGGATATCCATGTTCAATCATGGCATGAGGACTTTTGTTATGGTGGCTACCAAACAGAAGACATATCGTACAATCCAAAACATGGTATAATCATCCCCTAAAAAAGCATCTATGACCTACAGGTGAGTGTAAATATTTTTTATAAATAATTTTCTTTTTTTTTGTCTTTGGGATATAAAAAATAATTTTAGAACCTAATATGTCGTACAGAGCATGCTAAATTAGTTGGTATATACAGAATTTTACATTAACACGGTAAGCATAGTTTGATCCATGCATCTGCCTTTAGGTGCCGAATTATAAGACCAGTCCAGTGGACCAAAACTTTCCTAAACTTCCCCCCCCCCCTGTTCCTTTCTCTCCTTGGCACTCTCTAAAAAAGGAGGTTGATTTTTCTCTCTTGGAGATAGTTTCTATTCCAGGGCTATAATTTATTTATTCTTATTTATTTTTCCTAATGGCATCTATAAAGTTTTGCTCGGCAGCCAGGAATCCGAGGCCAAGATTTCCCGCGTGTGGAGTTAGTATGCAGTCCACAGGCCATCGTATCCTGATCGAAACTAACACAATTCCAAGCAATCTGTATAAATATTCACAAGCTAAAGGAGCCGTAAAAACTAACGTAAGGGCAGATATTTATACCAATATATTCTTTGTGCGTTTCTAAGGAGAATGGACAACAGTCACGGTTGGCGAAGTATGATGAGTGTTTTAGCTTAGCAAAGGTTGCAGGGATGCTGCTGGCCGTACGAGGGGTGTTTTAGTAATCACGGTGTATGTCTTGCAGGGGTCTCCAACCTTTAAATACAATATTTAATAAAATCATTTATAATTAGTAGACACGCTTCATAGTTACTTTTTTTAGGATTAAAGAGGAACTTCAACCATTAAATCCATTAGTGGAAGATTGGAAAATGGCATCTGATACCCCGTACGGAAAAAAAACTGTGCAATGCACAACGTCAGCTCTGGCTAGTACTGCCCTTTGATATCCGTGGTCCGGCTGGGAAATTGCAGGCCAGAGAAAATTTGGCACTAAGGACACTTAACTTACTTACAAGCTAACTAATCACCGTTGGAAAAAAAAAATCATAAAAAATCCCAGTGTATGCATTTTTTGTTTTTTTAATTGTTTTTGATTCACCATCACTCCCTTCAGACACAGTGCATGCTGGTAAGGGTGAGAGCCATTGGGGATTAGCCATGGAACTATGTGAAGTTTACAAGTTACCTTTTGGAGTTCCCTGAACTGAACTGAGTCATAGCCATTCTGGGATAGGAAGCATGTATGCTGAGTTTATTTATCGCAGACCAATCTCTGGGAATTCTTTTCTGGCTACAAATTCCTTAGCGAAATGACATGGAAGGGGATCCTTAGCACAGATCTCTTTGTGATCCCCTGGTTTGCACTTTATCATAGACGTTAACAAGAATGCTTGAAGGCGACTAGAGGGTTCCGCTAGCGGAGGAAGCATGAATTTTAGGCCTCCATTGCACCCTTGTGGTCCAATGTATGACATCATATCAAGCACCTTTACTGGACAGAACACTAAGACCCCTTGACAAAGTTATGTTAAGGACTGCATTCGTCTTTTTCCAGGGCCCTCTCTTGAAGAGCCACCATCAATCATCCTTATAAAGGCACCTCGCACCAGTAAGCAGAGGTTAATAGGAGTAATAGTCTACAGCCCCACTCATTTATTGGGGATACCAGTGCTTCAACCTTTGATATTACCTTGTGTAACATAGCTAGTCTTATTTTGTTGGTAACATCAATGCCATATGCATAAGTTACAGCGAGTTCTTCTGGGTTGGAAGGTGGTGCTGGTATAATTCAGGCCAGCTGTGAACATTGCTTCAAATGTGTGTATTTTTGCACCATAAGTTGTTAAACATCTCTCTGTGTTTGTACATTCATTCTTGAACAGTAGTTGGTCTATTTGTATCCAGCGAGATGCAATAACATGTCATATATTATCCATCAGTGTCAACAAGGTCATCATTTTATCATCACTGCCACCATCAGCGATATGATACATCCCATCCTTCCTGGACGCACATTATTGCACCTTATTAGTGTGTGTCTTTTATAACTCTGTTTATTTTACCACTGAGTGCACAATGTACCCTTTCATAGAAAAGTTTTATGTCTATTGGGTATGTGATGTGTTTACAGAAATCTGTGAACATTTAAGGATAAAGCATTCAGAATCACGGCTTTAATTTCCCTCTGTATGAGTTTTAGGAAATCTCTGGTATTCCAGTTGACGATGACTCCCGTCATGTCTGAAGGGGTACGATTTGTTTATACATTGATTAAATTCTTATGTCCAAGGCTGTCTCCTTCACAGCTGGGGTCCAATGGTGGCCGGGTAATGCAGTATATGATCATATGGTCCCAGCTTTCATAAATTCCTATAATAACACGGGGCAGCTATGTCACTCTCTCTATATATATTATCACTGTTAGTCCTGGAAAATAACTGTGAATGTCATATTCATCCACATAATTAGGGTTGTGAATGCTGCACGAAACTCCTGCCAGCTCCTTTCATGTCCATGTCCTGCTATTGTGATGGGTTAGTCACCTCAATGACACATCCTTGTGTAATTGGGCAAGTAGAAGAAGAACAGGTAAGTGTTAATTAGGCTTACGTTGCGAGATCTGGAGTAGGTGATGATTACTGTCATTCTAAGCTGATCAGTTGAAGGAAATAGTGACAAATGCAATGCCTCCCCCTTACCACAAACATATGGAAGGAAGATTATATTATCAATCACTTGATATCTAAAAGTTGATTCAATTAAATGTAACATACCATATAGCGTATGTAAAGATGATGCACTATCGGCTCTAACTGCTGTTCAATGGCTTGGATTAACAATGGCTGATGTTTAAAACGTTTACCCGTCATATGCTAAAAGCCGATATGTCAAATGAAATGGTATCAGTTGATGTTGGGTTATTCAAATTACTTGTGCTCGCAAATATTGTACTTTAACCACCCAACTTGTGTCTTAAGATTCCTTATTTCTAGCAGTACTAATTAAAAGTAGAAGCAAATTTGCATGCTCAAGACTACACAGGGGTGGTTCTCCTTGATAGAAGGAGAATTCTTGGTTGATTTGTATAAGAGTTTGTTTATTGTTTGTTGTGTTGTTTTATAAATTGTGGGATATCACTGACATACCGTAGACTCTGAAGTCCATCAAAGGAAAGACAGTAAGAAATTCCGTCAACTGTTACTCCTGCAAAGTCGTGCAGACTAAGTGGGACTGGATCATCAGCCTGGGATGACTGGGTATCCGTGTTCTCATTAATCACCCAGCTGCCAAACTACCTTTGCAGGCTCCATCATTAACCCTGTTATTCTACATCGGTCTCACCTTTGAATCTTCAACTTTAAAGCAGCCATACTGTTTCAGATGATGTCAGCTGAACAAAGTATGGTGCCCTGAAGCTTTACTGCATTACGTAGTATATATCCCATGGTCTATATGAGTTGCTGATCAAATTGATAGCCAATACAGCCACATAAAGTATCAGGATAAGTAACACTAAGAAACTATGTTCCATGTCAGCGTGACATATTGGACCACCCGGTGGAAATAAATGAGATTTTGGAAACATCTGCAGAGAGATTTATTCAAAGTCTGTAATCCGCGTGCAGCACTTTAGGAACAGAGACGACTTGGGACCTGTATACATTTTGGATTAACTTGAAAATATAATGACATATGGAACAAATTAACACAGATATGGCGAATTTCACTATGAACGTCCAGAGACCCAATTAGTATTCCTTCTCAGCGATACGGAATTTAAGATCAGTCCACGACACGATGGCCGTTTTCATCACCGCCCAGAGATAATTTGGATCACTCTGGAGAGGCATAACAGCCCCTTGATCAGTTTGTGGCACTACTATAACGTTCTGGTTTCCAAAAATGTAAAGGTCATTTTGTAGAAGAACAATTAAAGTCCGCATCCGTGTCCAGAGAACGCAACGTTTGGTATCGGTGCCCAAAATATTCATTAATATTCAGGATCTGTGCCCAGAAATAATGATATTGGGGCATGGAGTTACTGCTTATCCAAAAATGAGCTAGACAGCAAATGATGTCATTAGTGCCTAAAGATACTGTTACATTGGGAACCAGCGATATTGCAATATTATATATATATATATATAGAAAATAAGTATCGCAGTGTTGTGCAGTCCCAAGAGAAAAGCGGCCATTTGACTTTTTGGGAGCTTCCAGGATGTCTTTTAACTGTGCATGTAAGCAAACGATTAAATGTGCTTATCCACCTACTTGGCTGAATTCAAAACTATTGTACATTTTAATCTTACAAAGGTTTGTCTCATTTTGATGGAAACATTTAAGGTTCATTTGACACAAAAATTGGTTGTTGTCATAGGAACTGAAAATGCTTTTTAAACTTTTTTCTGTGTTGTTTAAAAGGGACTAATAAAAAAGGACAGATGGACTAAAGTGTATTATGTATGAACCTGAAAACCTGCCGCGTCGGTTCTCTCAGAGTGAAGTAACACATCCCAAATAATTTTGATGATCGTGACAAACCGTTAATTGCTAAATTGGTAGATATAGATCAGACAATTCCAATCATAATAACAATGAATAAAGCCGCAGATCTCTTGTATTTATACAATGAACCCGGCAGCACCAATGTTCAGTCTATGGAGGTCAACACAATTCACTACCGAGTTCAACTAAAACATGGAACTCTTGTTTCCCATCCCATATGAAGCAATAGGTGCCGTTGGTCAACTCTGTGGCGTAAGAAAAAAAAGCCGGGGGCCCTCCTGCAAGACTTACAGTGGGAGCCCCCAAGCCCCTCTTACACGCACACACACAGTGACATACTTACACACACTAACATATTTACACATACATAGTAAAACACACATATACACACACACACAGTGACATACTTACACACACTAACATACTTGCTCTCACACAAACATATTTACACATACATAGTAAAACACACATATACACACAGTTACATACTTATAAACACAGTAACATAGTAACACACACAGTAACCCATTTGCCCACACTACACACACTAGCTCAAACATAGTAACAAACTTACACAGCAACACACGTACACATACAGTAACACACATACTTTAACAAAGTAATACACTTCTCCCATGCTGACTGTGTCTGAGCGCCGAGAAATGACATCATATCTTCCTACAAATCTTGTTTCTAACATTTTCATTAACCTTGAGGGCACCAGTCATCGCTAAGTGTGGGAGTAATGTAAATCCAGAACTTAAGTTTACAATAGCTGGGGTGGTAAAGATTAGCCACTACTAACTACACCAGTCTACAAGTCTGCAGTAAACAACCAAAAAATGAGTGTGTCATGTAGGCAACAAGAACCCCAGGTTATAACTACAAGTCCCATGAAGTTAAGCTAGCGATATGGCTGGCTGAATATTATTGTAGATACAGTCAAGTCAATGTAGTGCGTGTATTCTGTAAACTTAGTGGAGGGCTAAGAATCATGAGATGTGCATTCATTAGCAGCTGCAGTACCAATCCATAATGATATAAAAGCTAACCATTGGCACTCCAGTTGTTGAGTACCCACTTATACATGAGACTTAACATGGGGGACTCTGTGCCTGTGAAGGAGCAGCTGTCAGAGTGAAGGGGAGCAGACCAGCTAGAGGGAGAAGAAGAGTGCAAACACACATTGCCGGTCAGTATGCACCAGATCTTAACATTTCTGTGATATATTTTTATTCATATCGCCTTCATTCAATCCATTTGTCACCAGCTTGATGTCTCAGGTTTGCTCTCATTGGTTTTAATACTTTTTTTTGTTTGAGAATAATGTTTTTTGTTTTTTTTTCTCAGAGCTCTTAAAGAGTTCTTAAAAGCTCCGGGAAAGGTGCCAGATATTTAGATACATGGTATCAATTGCCACTTCAGGCCTTATTTAACAGAGTCTAGATACTTAGCATTAATGTAGACTTCATGTCCAGCAATATTTTATAGACACAAAGTATCTACGATGGTGGTTGATGTTATTTATTATAATTTTAGAATTAAAGTTTGAGTTTTCTATTAGCTCAGTGTCTCTATTTTGCAACTGTAAGTGTATTTTTACCAAAAATGTTTAGTAAGAGCAATTCAGATGGAACATCTTATCTTATCCCCATAGCAACATGTGAAACTTTTTGGTTGCTACGGTTTGAGAACCACCCAAAAACCACCCAAAGTGCCTCAGAACGGCTATATTCTCTCACTTCCATTATTAAAGGAAAACAAAGATAAAACTATTAAATACTTCTACATTAGGCACATGTATAAAGCCACAATTTGCATTCACTTGGTAAACTGAACAATCTTGATCAGATATCTGATATAGTGACATTTTGGATTAATAACCAGGAGGTACTTTGACATTTTGGGTCAGAGCCCATTGATCAATACACAGAGATCAGAGATTAGTGCTCGTGCAGAACGTCATATTTTGGATCCGGTGGGAGATCTGAAATCGGTATTGAAGTGTGACATAAATTAGCTGTGAAATCCAAGATCAGTAAACAAAAACCTTGTGATATTCAAGGTCATTGCTGACGGGAACAATAATATTCAACTTTCATGTATGTGTTAAAAATTCAAGCTCAGCTTTTTGGGGAGTTCTTGTGCACAGAGTTATAATGGCATATAAGATTAGAGCTCACCAATGCCTGTAGGTTCTAGAGCTACACTACATATTACATACGTGTACATAGTCATAGATGCAGAAGCTCTGCAGGGCTCATGGTTGATAAATGCCTGTTACAACACCCGTTAAGTGCTTCATAGAGCGTTTTCTTTTTCATCTACATTATTCACCTAGAATGCATGACTGTTTCTTGAATGAACGTATCCTTATTTGTCCTTTCAGATTCTGCTTGCTTGCCAGATACCCGAACCGTCCCCATAGAATAGCCATAGCCAAGTTATGTCAAGCTGGCAGACACGGCACGCAGATTCATTCGTGCTGTGTGATGCTCCACTTATTTTACCTTTCCCTTGGATATATAGTATTTCTCTGTCCCATTCCTCAGTGTTGGGTCACTGGTCATCTCTTTGTGAAGGAAAGAATGAGCATTTGGCAGGAAGTGGAGTCTGGACGAGTGGTGGATAATTATCGTCTGGTTTGCTGATCTGGTTGTGACTAATCGCAATCTGTAGTGAAGTGAGTGTGCCAAAAATTTAGGTTGGATTTGAGGAAGAACATGAACTAAAAGAGACAGACAGCATTAGATGGAGAAGACGTTTATCAATGATCTCAGGAGCGCTAGATCTTATGGATGAAATGATTTATATTTCAAAGTTTGGGTTAAAGATTGCTCAATTAAGAGGGACAGCTGATGACCGATTGGATTGGTGGAGTGTAGTTTTCAGGGTCCATAGGTCCTGGTATGATCAGAAATGAAGCTTGGAGATCTTTTCCATCTCCAAACATAATGGAAATCCCATTTCCATGTCTCCACAAAGTTTACATTTACAGGCAAGATACCTGTTAGGCTGCTCGTAGACCTTTTGTGGTCAATTGGTCACACGGTTTATGTTATTTACAAATGCAATCATTTCTAAGAAGCCTCAAAACAAACAGGAATGAGCGGATAAATAAATAGCTTACTTTTATGCCAGTTTTTTTTATTTTTTATTTTGCTTTTTTTTCACCTCATTTGTTTGACTTTACATGTGTTTATTTTCTGCTCCTTTTGCTCGGAGCTGTTTATCTGAGCCCAGAATGATCCGCTTTCCAGTAACCCCCGTGTGCCTGGTCCAAAATATCTCACATTCATCGTAATAATAAACTTGCAGATTCCCAAGCCCTGGAAGGATTTTTTTTTTTTAATTCATTACAAGTCCGCATAACAGTACAAAAATGCAGACATCATCAATGGCATGTTTCATCTTATTCTCTGAATCTCAAATATCAAGACAGAAATTCATCAAAGAAAGATAAAATGAGGCAGCACAGACATGATTCCTATTCTAGGCTCATAATATGTCCAGCAGAAGGGTTCTGTTTTACTTAGATTTGCATATTCTCTCCAGTTTTATTTTGAGGACAAAAAAAGGATTTTATTTTCAAATTCTAGCACAGATTATATTATGAAAAAGAATCACATTTAAAACCATAATTTTCCTACCCCTAAGATTATTTAAATGTATTATTTAAAGATTTGGCTTTACTGAAATCATTATTTGTTGTTTGAATTGATCAAAGAGCAGGAGTTTCTGGCAATCTTGATGGTCAGCTGCTAGCTAACTTAATAAACAGGGACCTGGCTTAAGCGACAAGTATTATCTGACTGTTTTGGGCTATATTTTTGCATTTGGACTATTCTTTTTGCATGAATTTTTATGTATTTATTATTATTTTTTTGTTATTTTTACCAGCATGGGTATGAGCTGTTAGGATTTTATGTGCTCCTTACTCCTTACGCCTCTCAGTGATGTGCCTGGGCCGCACATTACAGGGACAACAAACGGGGTCCTCCCAAGAATAAGTATTAACTGATGGCTAATGAAGTCAACATAACCGTAATAGGTTAAAAATTATTTCTTGGTTGTACCAGACAGTGAAATAATTATTATCTACCCATCGGCAGGTAACCAACTGAATTAATTTAAAAGAGAAAAACATCTATTGCTGAATGATCCAAACGGTCTGTTTGTGAATGGCTTTATTGTTAGGATGTGCTATGAAAATGCACAGGGATTTTAGAAACCTTCACTGCAGTCGCTCAGCAAACAACAGTTTTCCTTTATTCTCTTATACCGTGACCTAAAATTACATAGATTGTGTAGCTGGCACACAAAAACATATACATTCTGTACACTGTTACAGCAACTTTCTTATGCCTGCCTATGAATTATGAGCTTCTATGTGTCGGTTTGTATTTTATTTTTAATTCTTCCAGTGAGTAAAGCAATGGAATCTGAATATTCACTCGCTTAATCTACAATTATCCCCCACCGTTAACTAAAATCCTTATTTCTGTATACTGGTGGTGAGACCTGATGGTCTCGCAGGAGGAAGCAGGGATTCCGTGTCTCTTAAGTATCTACAAACATGGACCTTGGTTAGACAAAGCCTGCGGTTATAGTTATTGTCCCATTCTTTTTCAGCCCAAAGAACCAAAAAGGTTGAAGATGACGCTTCAACTGCAGAACTTCCAACTGCAGAACTCCCATCTAAAAAATAGACTAGAAGTGTCATTATGTTGAGCAGCTTATTGTCTGTCTGACCAAACGTCTTGCCTAGTGTCTTGATTTTTAGCCGGGAATGTTACCCTATTGGAAACATTGTAACGGCATTGGTTGGGACAAAGATTGAAATGCAATCAGTTTGCTTATATGGTGGAACCCAGTTGAAGTAATGTACTCTTTTCATAATACCTCTGACCCTATATGCCAAAAAAAATGATAAAGCGAGCACAAGCAGGTAATAGGGCAATGTCAGTCCAGCAGCAAGACAGGAAAGAAGTCAGAAGACTAGAAAAGGGTAAAGAACCAGTGAACAAGAACGTTGCATACACTGGTAGACAGGAGCAAAGCAGAAGTCAAGAGGAGGGTCAGGACTGGTAAAGGTGGTGGGTGTCAGCAAGTAGAATCATGGCAGAGGACAGGTACTGATGATCTATTGATTAATATATACGCTAGGCTTAGTCTATGTTTTTACGCCACTTTATGATATTCATTGTCCTTGATGCGCTGCCTATTTATGTACCAACACAGATACAGTTCTTGTTTTGCAGAACAGCAGAGATGTGATCTGGCTCTTTATTCTTTAATATTAGCGTCAATCAAGCTTCGTCCTTCAATATCCACTAACGATGGATGACATTGGATTTTGATGACAGGTCCACTTCAAGCAACTTACTTATGCACGTATAGACAACATTAGTAAAAAGCCACTCAACTTGAAATACCAGTTAAGTACCATGCCTGTATCTCCCACACTGATGGCTAACAGCAGGTGCCCCATGAGGTCAGAACTAATGGCCATTCCTGTGTTACTTACTGACATGGAAGGCTGTCATCTCCACCCAATACAGCCCAAATATACAGGAACCCACTGAAGACCTTACTTGCTACCTGGAGAGACAGCAAGTCAAACATACATCCTGATAATAACCTGTCTTATTTTTATTAGTGTACACCTAAAACTTGCTAAACTTAAGAAAGATATGGGTCAAATCTTTATATTTCCATTATTAAATGCTCTCATTAAATAGATTCAAAGAGTCTGACAAAATATATCAAAAGCTGTAAATATCCAAAAATATCCAAAACAAAATTAAATAATTTAGGCTATGTATAAAGCTCGGGATAACATGGGAACATAGAATATGTAAGCAAACCCACATGTCCAGCCCCCCCACCTCCCCAGCACCTGGTTTTTCATGAGTATTTCATGTTTATTTAAACCTAGAAACACTGTTATATTGATATATTTGGTGTGTTGGGCTCTAAACTGAAGGAATAAAGAAAGTGACAGATGCTCTGTAAAGTTATTTGAATTTTTAATCAAAGGTTTTCAAATATACAAAGCTGGTCTTTAAAAGCTTCTCCATTGCTTGCTGTCACCCCGATCAACCATATCTAGGATGTCTTTGTCTTCAGCAGATTATAGACATAAATTTGAAGATCGCCATCGAATTTTATGAAACAAACAGAGGGCTTGGCTTCCACTTGTTGAATTACCATGCCGATCTTTTTTGAGCCATCTTCTCCAAAAAAATCCAGTTGAGTTCCTACTAGGCTTTCCACAACTTCTCCAAGCTCACAATCAGCCGCAGGGCAGTCTGGTATGATGCGGAGACCTCCCTGCTTGTAGTGGTCTCCAAGTTGGTACATGTATAAGAAAGGGTAATTTTCATAGGATATGAAAAACCACAAATTCATAACGGGAGCTCGTGCCAAAACTATTCCTAGATGCTCATACTTGGAGCCATCTTCTGTTTCAAACACGTGTCCCACTGCTTTACCAACCATGGAATCTGCCAAGATGTCATTACTGATTTGGGTAGGGGCAACTCTATCTGGAAGCACTTTGAGATCTAACACTCTTTCATCTTTATATAGTTCTACTCCATAGATGTTATCAGAGCGATCATATTTTATAAGATATAGTGAGGGGCACACCAACACTTGATCCAGAACAGTTCCGTTGCACTGAGTTATCAGCCCGCTGTCTTCTTTCCATCCATGTTGTATTGTATGGCCAACAATATTTGTTTGAGGCTGTGGAACAGGTTTACTCGGTCCCACGTTGCTCAGATGGTTTTTATGGGAGGCCTTTTTCTTCATCTTATTTGCTGAAACACCTGCAGGCCCTGCTCCAGATCTGGATGGATGAGCTCTGGTCTTGCCACCTCGTGTCTTCATTGATCTTTGTGTTTATGGGCAGCAAAGCTGCCAGACTAGGGCGAGAATTCTATTCTCTCAAATGATACTGTTGTATATCCAGTCTATGCAAAGAAATGCACCAAGGTTTGTCCACCAACTGTCAAAGGTAGTGTTTGCTACACCAGTAAACGGCAGACTGCCTTCAAATGACGTTTCCAACTGCTCTTGGGATCTTGGCATTGTTGAGAAATAAAGGGGTGCTGTTATGAGTTCATGTTATGAGTCTGAAGCACAGCAGTTTTCACAGTGAAAGAAGGCAGTTTTTTTTCCAAATAGTAACCTGCCTACATTGTAGCTGATTATAAATGTAACATGTAACCACCGCTTCCTTTGAAAGAGATACTTCTTAATAACCTTTTAGTTCTATCAGGACTAAACATAGAGATGGAGATGTCATATTAAAGAAAATAGTGCATCTAAATAAAGTGCCTGCAGAAAAAAGTACACACTGGACATATGGCACTATCCCTTCAAATAGAAATATTGAAATAAACATTTTGCAACAGGGAAACAGAATGTAATCAAATGTGGAATAATATAAATCCCACCTGTGTATCTGTCAATCCCACCCGCTGCCCTTTACTCCTAACGTCCCACTCATCTGAAAACATAATGCCCATAGGTAAAAGATTGTAGATTAACTGTAAAAAGTAGGTGGCATCTTTATAAAATACTGTTCATTCTCATACACATATAATTCAAGAAATGGCAACGCGATTTTATAAAAGAACATTTTATAAAAGAAAAGAAAAACATACTAGGCTGTAGACAGACATTTAGTCATAAGAACCATGGATTCCTTTTTCACTTTGCCTTCCTCTTTCTTATGAAGGAGCTCAATTAAACCCTTGGATCAAATGAGTGATTCGATGGTAGCCAGAGATCAGTAGGCTATTGAATCATTTACAATGTCAAGCTGACTGCCTGCATCTGAGCAACCTACTGTTCTTCTAGTCCAGAGTAATAGATGTTGTAGTCTGTCGACAGCTTGACAGCCACAGGTTGATGTTCCTCAGATACTACGCCTGGCCCAATTCTGTATTCTCCTTGGGCAATTCCACCAACTGTAGGTTCATGGATGAAGCTGCTGTTGAGCAAGGTTTCAGCTAACGATCAGATCAGCCAGACTTGGCATCTTATCATTTATTTATTATTAGTAACAGATGGCTAGAAAAGTGCCTTGCAGCTCTGTATTCACTCTCTGCGTTCCGTACAACTGAAGCCAGCGCTCAATGTGCTGGAGTTTTCCTCCCATCTGTTCACTTTCTGTCCAGTTTTTACTACTTCTACATGATGGAGCTCAGACTTCTTCCAGCCAATTCCCCAGTCCAAGGGCCTGAGAGCAACCATAAACTCCACAATTTCTCCCACCGCTTTCTAGCAGCACCTTCTGATTCATCTGTCTCTAATTAACAGAAATGCAGAGCTTGGCACGACCCAGGCAAATATGTCTTTCTGATATGAATGAGATGATTATTTTGCTTTATGCTGTTGATTTTCTTGAAATTAAGTGTGTTTCCTGTCTTCTGTAAATTCTCTTGGCTTAACAACACATGTTATAAGTATGTAGAAGAGGAAATAATACACAACAAGATAAAACAATGAAATGTGTGTTTTATAGATTGATACAGACTCCAATTTGATTATCATAAATGCCCAGGGCATCCTTATGTTGCATCAAAAGGAGAAACTAGGGTGTTTCCTTAATGTCAGGTCTGGAAACATACTGTATCTTAAAAAATATAATTATTTTTGAAGATCTAACTGATCCAAGATGGAGAAAGATACCCTTGATCGTTTCAAATTGCTTTACGCCTCAGTAAATTAACCTGCAGGGCATATGGAAATAGAGAAGAGAACGGGATACTTCTCTCTCAGGTTAGTCGGTCCCAAGCACCCTAGTCTTCAAAATGTGTTTTTATTACCTAATGTACAGAGAAAAAATGGAATTTTAACCCAAGTATGTTTGAAATTCCTTGAACACAGAACATGCTTTGAAAGTAAAACCGATCTGTTTTGTAAAGCTTGCAACTCAAAATAGCAGAGAACGTTTGAGTTCTTTCAAAGAATGTGCTAATATAAGATTAAGACTTGACGATTAATATAATACAACAGGGGCAAAGACGAAGGCATTCAAGGTGCCTCAATTACACTTGGGTGCAGACACAAGAGCTATGAGAATGACCTTGCACCATGTGCTCTACATGTATGGATCTATATGTTCTACGTGCGTGTCTAGCAATGAGACTATGACTTCAGTTGCTACTTGTAGACTTTCTTCTTCCTTCCTTTCCTCAACGGTTCATCCGACCTTTTTAGCCTTCAGCATTTTTAAGTTTGCCTCCCACTAGAGCATATTTTACCTCTCTATATGTTGAGCTACATCCCATGGTTCCCAGTACAAACATTTATTTCCTTTTCATAGCTTTTTCTACCTTTCTCATTCCATAGTCCTTTTTATTTAGAATATCTTCATGCATCTTGTAGCTGCCACTCTTTTCTACAATTGTTTTAACCATTTCAATGCCAACACACAAGTTCCATAACACTCAATAGCTTGATACGCCGCTGAGTACCAAGCGAAACCGAATCAGGAGAACACCCTTTGGCTGCCAATCAATCCAGCTATGGAGGGCGGCAGAGAGGTTAATGTGAGAATTTTTGTGTTCTCCGTCTAGCGTGAGGATTGGTTATTAACGCCTCTGAAGCACTAATGTAACCTAATAGGCATGTCCCGCTAATAGAGAATGCAATCTTTACAAAGGAAACTTCCCTTATCAGGCTGTTTGCATTCCATAATAATTACCAGCCCTGCCATAACCCTAATTTAGCTTATTATAGCGCAATATGCTAATGCGTATGCGGGAGGGTGGAGGCTATTGACAACTGATATAATGCAACACAACAGGATGTTTTGTTATTAAGCAGCTGCTGGCCTGCTTGGTCGGGAAACGCCATCATTACATCCTAAAGCGGCAATTATTCTACTTGCAATGCTATGCGAATGCCCACTCGTTAAAATCACATGCAACCCAGTTCTCTTCCTTTATTTCCAATACAATTGCCGTTATATTCATTTTACCAAATGTCTCTCCAAAGATTAGCTTGACCATTGGCGATGAGGGGATCCACAAAGATGTCGCAGGAGCTAAAGATGCAAACACAGGCATTTATAATAAAAAGGGGCATTAGTGGAGTCTATGATGCAATTGTAACACCTTTAACCACTTAATGTCAAAGCCCGTACGGACTCAAAATGCATTGTTTTCAATGGGTTTAGGGACGGCCCATTGTCCTTAAGGGGTTAAAGCATCACGATTTATATCTACCAAACATGTGAGTACGGGACTAATGCATTATTGTATTGGACCTATGAGCTCGATATATGAAAATCCCCACAGTGGGCATAAAGAGATGTGTCCTGACAATATCCCTTGGCATTGACAGGGATTGACATTGACATATTCAGTGTATATAAAGAACCCTATCCTGACATACTCAATACGTGCAAAGCGATCTATCATGACATATTCATGTTGTATATAAGGAGCATTGTCCAAACATATTACCCGTGCACCTATAGTTCTCTATGCTGGCAGACGGTGTTCAGCGTATATAAAGACCTCCGTCTCCATAGCGTTTATCACTAGTTTTTCAGAGAGAAGAGGAGCGAGACAAAAGCGGTCTATAATATCTATCTATCTATCTATCTATCTATCTATCTGTCTGTCTGTATATCTACAATATAGATGTAGTTTTTTTGCTGGTTTTTGGAATTTAAATAATTGATCCAAGAAACAAATTATTCAACAAATGTCTTTATAGACGTTTGTTTTCCTACTATTAATTCCCATATTTAATATAATGTAAAGAAATTTAAATTTTTGGGGGCTTATGGGTGCCAGAGGGGTGAAAATAGTTAGAAGGAGTATAAAGGGTTGTAGGAATCTTAAGAATTTGTCAGAAATGTGACTTTATCGTGAAATTAAATAAAGATTGACATTAAATCGTGTCCTTGTAATTGTTTTGTGTGTAAAGTATAAGGAACATTCTGCCAAGAGCATTACGTCCTTGGCAAGATATTGGCAATATTATGTTGTTGTTGTTTTTTTTTTCTGGACCTTGTGCCCTTGTGAACAAAGAGAGATCAATTTATTAAAGCATGCATCAGGGCACTTGCTCCACAAATTGTGTACCGGACTGCTTAGCTTATAATGAACAATCCAAAATGACAGTGATCAAAAGCGTGCCTACAAGTCAACAAAGAAAGAGTGAGCTGAAAAATCGATTCTATTGACTGATCATCACAGTGTCCAGAACTCATTCCAATAGAACGTTGTTTGAACTGAAGAAGCAGCTAACAATCACATCCAAGCTGAGTTACAAAATCCTCCCTGAGGATAAGTGAAAAATCTCATTGAAGGAATGCTACAATCATATAAAAATAATACAAAAAGGTGTTATGAAAGAAACAGAAAGATTAGTATGTATCAAACACGTGATGTGGCTTTGGAGTAGTAAGTGTCTGGAACATTGAAGACTTACGCAAGACAAAAAGTTAAGACAGAAACCAAAGCAGAGGAAACAAATAAAAGAAAAACAAAATCATTTTCACTCTTGATAGTTGACAGACAGTGACGTTATGGCTACTGCCTGAAATGGAAAGTAACCAACTTTTGCTTGTCTTTAGTAACTGGAAAACCTCTCAGTTTCTTTGATGGACAACCTGGTTTCTCCTAGAAAGGGCAAGCGTTCCTGTTGAAGAACATCTCAGTATCCCAGCTAGAGGTTTTCCTGCATACATCAGACCTTTGTGCACATGGCGTACCAAAGACCAAGTGGAGACCTACATTGGCCCACCAACTGCCCGGCCAAACTATTCTCATAGCAATGCTCTCTGGATATATTTTTTCTTTGTGTTCTGCATGTTGGCAGAACGCCACTCACATCCCTAGTTGTATTGTCTAGGACCGGCAGTCATTTAGAGTGAACCTGCCCGGAAAATGTAGTCAACCGCTGTAGTGGGTACATGGCAGAGGAGTCAGGAAACCCACTGCTGATTTCCCTCTTGCAGATAATGTTGAATATGGCTGCATTCATGTATTCCAACCCTGCTGCAGTGATTTTTACTTGCCTGATTTAATGCTCCCAGCCTGGAGAGGGATGCATTTGCTTAGTGTATTTCTAAATCAAAATAGAATGAAAAAAGACTGCTTTTATCCTATTTTATTCCGGTCTCACTTATCTCTGTCACCTCTAGCTTGGCGCTGTCAGGAATGATCTGTCTGAAATCTCCCCCTCCTCCCCCGGCGGGCCGCACCATTACCCCCTCTTCTGTTTATTTTTGAGTCTGGCATATTGATGTACAGGCCAGCCCTCATCACAGAAACACATTGGGTATGTTTATAGCCCAGCTCAGCATACAGAGACGGGAAGGCTCTGCCTTGTAAGCAAGCTGAACCAGGCCCAACTCTTAGCTATGTGTACAGAACTTATAGAAATACATTACTCTCTTCCCTGATCTTATATATATATATATGTGCAAATTATCTGTGTATAAAAATAAAAGATTTTAAAAAAATCCTAAAAGTTCATATTTATATAATAATAATTTATATTATAATTATGTTAATTTAATTATTTTAAGTTTATTATTTTTATTATATTTATAGTCAAAAGAAATGGGCCGCATTTGCCTACAGTGTCTGAATTTGGGGTGGGAAGTTTGGGCGCTGGTGGTAGGGCTTAAGATTGCCATCCATCCAGGCTTCCCTAGGACAGTCCAGGAATAAAGAGGCAAGTCCTGAGTCCTTTGTGTTCCCTGACACACGCGTGTAACAAAGTAAGTATGTGGACATCTGTGTTTGGGGGAGAGTCAAGAGGTGGGGACGGGCAAATCTGAGGAGCTTCTGAGGAGATACAACGGATGTCTCTACTACAACAGAATAGACCTCCAGTGAGTTAAGAGCTTAACGTTTGACTTAAATTCTTAACTTTTAGGGGTGTAGAACAGTAATAAACCCATGTGCAGCAAATATTCTGAGCTCTTCAAAAGAGGTGCAGAGGAATCTGGGGGTACACACTTGGTCCAAAACAGGGAGGGCCTGCTTAATCAGTTTTGTATTCCTTAAGATAGAACCAGTTCACCTTCTCGTTGGTAAACATCTGCCTTTATTATAATTAATCTAAGACTTTCTTTTATTTATTTTTTTCTTCAACCAAAACAAAGAAACCCCATCTGGGCTGACAGCCAGTCTGGCAATGTAGCCAATTATCTCGCTAATAAACAGCAACTAGGAATTAACCTCAAGCAAGAGATATATAGAACACTTAAATGCTAAATGGGATTAATTAAAATTTAAAGGCAATCCTGTCATATGTATAGATTTGACGATAAATCATTATCACCTCACTCTCTCTCTTTGTGAGCTCAATACTTTCTATCAGCAAGCTATCCAGAAGCCAATTCTTTTATTTGGACACAATCATTTCCGCATCAAGAAATAAACCTCCGGGGATCGTAATAAAAATATTAACTCTATCTCTGCTGGCGTCATGTACTCAACAGCACCAATAACAGTTTTCACAACTGGAGATTTAAACGGGTTTTTGACATTTTAAGGCCAATGGCCACCAAATTAATGTGTGGCCACACAACTGCTTTTTTGTGTTAGCATTATAAGCATTGCGTTCTTCTTGGACAAATAACCGCCTATGGCAATACGATGTGTTCAATGACTTAGAAAATGTCACATTTCACATGATATCAGTGGTGGAAACCCGACATGTGGGATCTACATATAGATTAAAAAGGTTTTAGCCAAACTCCAGTCCAGTGGCCACCGGCAACACCCAGATATCTCTTGGATCTAAACCAGGTTCTGGAAACCACTTAAAATGCACCATCAAGTAGTCAGACATGTCTATATAAAAACACATATCCCTTACTTTGTGTTTAATTTATTTTCTTGTGTTAGAGAAGGGTCCAGTGGACCCACTTAGGGTCCATGGAGTCTACAAAGCCAACAGGGGATGGGCTAGTATGCAAACAGCAGAACTGGTATACACAGGTTCATTATCTTCTTCTTACCCCCCCCCATGCGCTGTACATAAGTGCAATGTGTTTTAAAGTGGTGGATGCCTGAAGGATAGTTTTATTATAGCAATAAGGAATAGCCCGGCAGGACCATAAATCACCCTGACAGCCCCGGGAGGTGAGTGAGAAGTTATCATCAGTCTCATAATGTGCAGGCGTATCTATAAAGGCCAGGGAGGGAGAAAGGAGACGCTGACAGTTGCAACCGGAAGAATGGAAGAGTTAACAGGCTATATTTAACTAAGGCTTCACAACGCAGGGTCTGCAGCAGTAGAAATGACAACAGATAACGAGCAAATCGCCCATGCAGTCATCTTATTTTTTTTCATGGAAACGTCATGCTATTTTTCACAAAAAGCATGCTCCTCATTATTAATCCCTTTATTCACAGAGCTCAAACACATGCCATGTGAGTGTATAGGGGTACAACACGTATTCATACCTGGGAACTGTGCCATCATTCCCCCCAACAACTTATCTGTGCCTTCTTTGCCCCTTGCGCCCCCTTCCAACATACAACAAATGTAAACAGACACTTACTCATACTCACTCAAGTCAACACACACTCCATCTCCCCCGCTTACACATCAATGCCCACACACCCATGCTCACATACATATATACAAACACATATACATACACTGTGCAAGCAGCCTCGGTTTCACCCCGATACGTTCCTGTCTCCCCGTGCCAGTTCAAAATAGCTTAGAAAGGGACCCTCCGACCAGGATTGGTGCGGTCCAGGTCGAAAGGGCCTTTTCTAATCCAATTTTGAACAGGTTCAAGGAGAGAAAAACAAGTGGTCCCCTAGAGGCACGGGGGTCCCCTCCCAGTTGCGACCGCTACGACCTCTGTAGTTACTCTTGTGTGGCTGCACAAGTGAAGTACAGATCTTCATTCTGAGAAGCACCCATCTTTGTTCTCAACGAAGATGAAGCTGTGCAAGGTTAGCAAACGTCTGGAAGAACCGCTAAAGACCCAAAGACCCAAAGACGGGTTCAGTATGGTAAGTTCCAAATATGATCAAGAAAATGCAAGTAAAGTTGTACATTCTCATGTACACAGCAGAGTGAAACTTGCTTTTTTCATTCCACTTGGTGCTTTCCTCGCATGGATTTCACAACTGGAATCTCTGTCTTCATTTAGAATATCTTTACCTCTTTCGTTGGTGGAACCATTTGATCACCACCTTTAGCCCAATCACATGGATAGATCTCATTGTGATGGCTATAAAAGATATAAAATCTGATATGTCTCAGTGTCAACTCATTTGTAAAGTTCCAGGTATAATGAGCGATGATGACTATCCATACAAATCTTGTTGTCAAACTGCAAATTAGATAGAGCTTTGCAAGGTTTGGGGGTTCAACAAAGAACAGGCATTCCTTTTTTGTGAGTACAGGAAGGTGGCTGATAATGTCAGAGCTCTATCGGTGTCCCACCTGTGGGTTGCCAATCTCTCTTCGCTAAAGCAATTCATTGTAGGTAGGTGAAGGAGAAGAACGATAAAAGAATACAAGCAATTCCTTCTACTTCCTAACAGTGGGTTCTTCATTCTTGTGAATACAAACAATCTCTTCCCAAACAGGTATTTACCAGCATGGTATCTGCATGAGTGCATAATTGCGCCAATCATTGGCAGTTACAGTAATAAAAAGAACCGAGAATGAAGCTAATTAAACAAGATTGGAGTCTGAGACTGGGAAGAATCCGAGGACAAGGGAAACAGAAGCGCTGATTAAAGGATATTATGTCCTCTCTAATTTAAGGCACATTTATTTTAAAATGTGTAGCGTCTGCTGCACCAGATCTTTGATATACACTGTCACATTTATTAGATAAATATATGCCTTTGTCAAAAGATTCAAAGTCCGTAACATTTTATTACCTATAAAGTCTTCCACAGGCTGTGTTGTCTATTTTTTGTAAAAATGCATATTAAGTAATACTGGTTGGTGTTTGCAATTTACATTTATATTTTCGGAAAAGCCGAAATTTTCCTCTTTTTCAGCTAAAAAAGCCTAGGCCAAGAAGGTATCTAAGTAATCGCATTCTAACAAGTTTATTTCTCTATAATCAGTGTTTTTTTACATTTAACCTCTTAATGACAAAGCCCGTACATGTACGGGCTCAAAATGCATTGTTTTCAATGGGTTTAGGGACCGGCCATTGTCCTTAAGGGGTTAAAATTACCTTTTGATTTTGGAGCTTGACAAATTGGCCATCCATCGCCATCTTAATGCCATAAGAGGCACATATTCTGAAATGTAAAATACTAAGTTAAAGAAATGTTTTTCTTTGACCATTGAATGCAGTTTAGTGCAGCACTGAGTAATACATTTTATTACATTAAATACATCCTTTTTAAACATGTCAGCCGATATGGTGGTTGCTACTTTAGGAAATCGTGAGTCCTGTCTCTGACTCACAAACCACTCTGTGCTAATGAAGTCATTTCCTTAAGGTCTTTATTAATCTCATGGCTTTGATAGAAGGTTAAGGGCTTTATTCCTTAGACCGTGGGCTTGACCCAATGCTAGATGAAACATTTCATATCACCACATTAAATAACGATTATGAAGGAATGGGTTTCTCTTTCGAGTAGGCCTTATGAAATGTATAGTTGGCTCCTACTGATTAAACTATACATTTGTTGAAGGGTAACTTGGCTCCTTGAACAGGAGAATTTTTCCAGAGTCCACCATGGGGCCACTTGGCTTTGCCTGCCCCCCTGGGCCAAAATCTGCAGGCCCTCATCACGCTCTCTCCGTGCACACTGTGTGTGACTTATCCAGAATGCATGAATGGACATCACATCTTGCATGCTGGATCAGTCTGCACATAGCACAGTGGAAGAGAGAGACACATCGCTCCTGCAGGAGCACAGGCAAGCTGTTTGGGGCAAAGATAGCACCGACAAGCTGTTTGAGGGCACTCATCAGTTGTTTGGGACAAAGATGGCTCAGAGAAGTTGGTTGGAGCACTGACAAGCTGTTTGAGGACAAAAGTGGTGGAGACAAGCTCACTGACACGCTGTTTGGTGTCTAAGATGGCACTGGTAAGCTGTTTGGAGGCTAAGAAGTCACAGATAAGTTGTTTGGGTCCAAAGGTAGCATAGTGGGCCCTGAGACAATTTTTCTCACTGGGCCCTGTGGTTTCTAGTTACACCCCTAGTCTTAATCTTTCCTATAGCATTAGCATAGGGATACATATAAATTATCATCTTACTGTTGTCATTGGACAGGAATGGCCACCTAAAATATCACATGACTAACAATTGCAGCCTCCGGGTCTAGGAATAAAAGTTTCTGTCAATGATTTCCCCTTTAAGCTGATCCAGTGGTGTGTGCGCAAAAGGTTTCCAAATAAAACATCTATAAAAATATATCAGACTGAATTCCATGTTATCAGACCCACACACTCAGCTATATAATATAAGATCTAAGTCAAGCTGAGTTTTATTGTTTTGTGCTGCAGGATCAGATTACGCAAAGAAAGACTAATCAAAAAGAAAATGAGCCAGTCACCAGAAGAAATATTTCAGATTGGTGCGTAATGCACGAAAACAAAATACACATTGCAATTCTAGAACTGCTAGTAAATTTATAGATCATTAGCTTGTAAATTTCAGAGCTCTGACACCAACCACCCTCATGGAAATTAGCTTCTCTGCTTTTGTGCTTTGTAAGTTTAATCTATTTTCTTTTGATGGTCTGTTGTTGACATCACAGGTATTCGCAATCCCCGCAGTTTACCCGCTAGAGTTATTGGCTGGCAATAACCTGCCAGCTGTCATCTCTAGTATTCAATACCATGAATCTAGGTGCAATTCAGAAGATCTCATTGGTTAAACTCAACACAATTTGTCAGCGCTAAGGGTCTTGTCTACTTTCGAGGCTCGTTTCATAGATATTCACAAAATATTCTACTGAGTCCGTGCTCCTTCCAAGTAAAATTGTCTGTCTAAGTCTGAAATGAAGGCAACAGGGGAAAGTCCAACTCAACAACCTTGTAAGTGGAAATTCAGATGATTTCCCATCTCCTGCGTTCTGATATTCCATTTAATGCGGATGTTTTTTCTTTCATTCATTGACTTTATCCCACTGAAAGGGCTACTAAAGTTCAGGAGAACCACACCTGAGGAGGGGCATACCTAGAGTATGTGGCACCCGGGGCGGGTCCTATATTTGGCAACTTCACCTCCCTCCCACTTTAAAAAGTAAAAACACTCACCCTCGCACTTACTCACTTACTCTCTCACTCATTCCCTCTCACTCACTCTTACTCACGCTCTCGCTCACTCTCTAGTGCTCTCTTAGTGTCTCCCTACCGTCTCCGCTGACTGAGTCTATGTCCTTGTCTCCTTTCCTGTAGCTCGGCTTCTTCTTCTGTCTTCTGTCTTCATTCTTCATCCACTTCTCACTGTGTCCTCATTCTTTGTCCACTTCTCTGTGAGCCAGGCCTCCCGGAGAAGTTCTGCAAAGGGGCGGACACTTTTGTGGAAGGACTCCGAGAGGCAAGAATTATGAGGACAAATTTGCTGAATAAGAGAAGCATTTCTGCACATCTTTTTCTCCGTGAATCTGTCTGCAAATTGATAGGAAGCACATTTCCGAGAGAAATGTTTTCTATATTGGCTTTGCTTCTAATTTATGATGTCATCATGTTCCACCATATGCGAGTTAAAGAATCCGAACAGTAGCAGTTGCTTCACATGTGCTTCCTCATGGTGATGTAAGGTAAAAGTTCTTTCAGAACCGTGTATTTGCACTGTCTAGGTTAAGAAGCTCTAGTCTTAAAATTGGTTTTAATCATTTTTTTTTAAATTTTGGAGTCAATTCTCTATAGACTTGAACACATTTTGCCGGATCCAAATTGGTACATGCATTATTTAGTTGTTCAACTTAGAAAATGAGACTCCAGTCTCATTTAACTCTTTATCTGCCTGCATGTACTGCAATCAGAAGGCGTAAGCAGGAGGCATACTCCCTGTGCATGCTCTCTAGCACTCCCTTAGACATCGTTAAGTGCTGAGCTCCCATTGAAATCAGCGGGAGTAGCAACAGTCATCACAGGAAGAATCCATGCAATTGGTTACCATTATTCCCGGCTACTGAGCATGTGCAAGAAGTGTACATACATATGCTTTCTGCTTTCAGTATATGCAGTAAGAGGCGGAGTTAAATTAATTATTTTCTAGCTCCAATATCTGAGGGATGCCTGCTCTGATTTGCATGCTGTAAAATGCACCGGAGTCCATACAACACAGACTCTAAAATGCACTTAACAAGAAAATAGCTCTGGGGTGGACCATTAAAGGGGCAGTCCAGCCATGATATGTACATTCATGCATGTGATAGGTACGTGATCCCCTTACATTTTCATGTTATCCTTTTGGGAGTGCATGGAGAAATCTGCAGGATCCCCCATATGCATTTGCCCTTTAAATCCACTCACTGGATTGACCCTTAACACCAGATGATGGGTAGACAAGGCATTGGGAAAGAGGGGGAAGACGCCACTCGCTACACCACTGTTGAAGACGGTGAATTTCACTCAAGCACTGATGCACAGACGAAATGAGGGAAAATTGATGTTGCCATCCTAGTCTTATAATAATAATCTAAAAAAAATCTGAAATCAATATGTAAAGAAAATTGTGAGGTTTTTCTCTACTGGCAGATGCTTCGTGGATAAGGAGAACTTTATGTAAACAGTGCAGATCATGATCCTGTTAAATCAATACAGTAACACTGAGTCCCCAGGCATCCCTGGTTATTTAGGGGGAATTGATATGTTCTTTTCTAAGTAAATTAGATAAAAAGCTACGCTCCAATTCATTGGGTCTAAAGCTTGTGCAGCTAACTAACTCTTTCATATGTCCCTGAAAGGAGGAAATGGGATATAAAGAGAGGTGGGTCATCATATTTTAAAAAAATACAAATAAATTCGCTCTTAGATAAGGCTGTCTTGGTTTTTTTCTTGAAAGGGACAAAGCACCTTTTCAAAAATCTAAATGGAATCTGGATTATCTAGTCTCTGAGTAAATAAGGGACATCTGTGTGCCTCCAGCAAACATTATGAGCACCCAGAGCAGGTCGGGCTGACCATCTGGCGCACCGGCCATATGCCCTGTGGGCCACTGGCTTAGAGCGCCACACACTCACCTGATCGGCCAATCCAGCGGCAGATTGGTGTTAAAGTGTGCGGCCACTGGCTGGATATGCTACGTGAGCATAAAAACTCAGCGTCGGCTGTACTTATATCACCAGGTGGCTGCTGGCGCTAAAAGTTCCAGAGCTGCCTCGCCATCGCAGGTCTGGAACGGACCCAGAAGAACTTTTGAGAATTCCACTGCAGAGCTATTTTGTCACAGAGTAATCCTGCATACAAAGCAATCGCATCATGATTTAATAGTGACGGTACATCGACAATCTCCCGTTTTGGTTCCATATTATTATTATTAATAGATCACCTCTGAACTTGCTTCATATGCAGAAGACATGCAGTCTAGTTCGCGTGCAATCACTTTAATGAAATAAGTATTTTTCTAACCCTCTGGAATTGCAGTCCAGATGAAATTAGCAATGCGCTGGTTGTCAAGAAAGTCCTCAAGTACAACCAAGGAAGACAGATTAATAAGAATCCTTGCCTGATTAATAGGGTAGTCTCTTAATCCTGAACCGCGAGGGGTCCTTGTGGGTTGATCAGGGGAATATTGATGCACATGGATGGCACCATCACATAGAAACCCATCTAGTCTGCTACAAAAAGCTGGACCTTAACTAGTCCTGAGCTAGCCATATACTTATCCCATGCAAGTTTAAATTATCTTGCTGTATTAACACTTCTGCTGGGTGACTGTTCCACGTTCATCTCCCACCCACCCGGAGAAGGCGAGATAACATTTAAAGCAGGAAAAAAAACACCTTCAACCACTAGTGGTTTCCAGATGTTATTAACCCATTAAAAGGCTGACAGCTACGCAATGCGCAATGGTGTGC
>VKOC01047853.1:0-57123 GCA_009364415.1 Spea multiplicata
AAATAAAGCCGCAACAAGAGGACACAAGCATAAACTAGAGGGGCAAAGGTTTAATGGTAACATCAGAAAATATTACTTTACGGAAAGGGTAGTGGACGCATGGAATAGCCTCCCAGTGGAAGTTAATACAGTAAAGTCATTTAAGCAAGCATGGGATAGGCATAATGCCAAGCTAGATATAGGATAAGGGCAAGTACTAAAGGAGAGTACTCAGAGGTTGGGCAGACTGGATGGGCCTTCTGGCTCTTATCTGCCGTCACTTTCTATGTTTCTATGTTTCTATGTTTACAGAGGGCCCAGGAAATTGCATGCATTGTCTCCTGTATCTGTAAACTGGTAAATTAATATAACATATCCATCATTGGGTCATTCATGCAGCAGTTTCATCTATAAGGCTATCGGGAATATTCCTGTTAACACCGAATCAGCATAGAACATAAACAGCTCAGCTGTAAACTGCGACACCAAGGAAATTTGGCAATACACCATGACACCATAAAACCTCTGGCTTAGCGTAAACCTAGGGCCAGTCCTAGACCAAGTGGCACCCCAGGCAAAAATATTCTCTTCCACCACCCCCATTCTTTTATATAGAGACCAATATTTTTAAGGCCTAACAGGATCAAGTAGTTAAGAAGTTGTACAGAGTATTTGCAGAGCAATTATTTCTTATGCAGGGGCAGCTGAATCAAGACAGGGTACCCCCTACTCTGTACAGGTGCTCCACTGCTCAGTACTCTGCTTTCTTTGTGTTACTCTATATACTGATACCCTGACACTCCACACACAAACTTATTCTAACACCATCCTATACAGTTTTTATCATTGTGCACATGTAATCAGTCTAGTGCTAACACCTTACACTGACACACACAGTCTAACATTCTAGATTGGCACATACACTGTTTAACTTGTACACTGTAATCTCCCAACACATACACTTATAATAACCATGTACACTAACATCCACGCACACATTTTAACTAGGGTAGGCACAGGCATGGTTCATGACATCATATCCAGGAGCTCATCACCAATAAACAGCAGTATTGCAGGACAGCGCTGAAGCAGAGGTCTATAGGAATAGACGTTGCACCCACTTATTTTTTGGCCGGTTAAAGGACTTTGCTCCTCCAGCGGGGGTCAGTAGAGTTTGCCTCTGGAGAGAGTGGGTAGGGTGATGAACACTAAGACACTAAGACCTGATTAAAGTGACCCTGGCTGCCTGTGCTGCCTGGTACTAAGATGGCCCTTAGTAAACATCTAAGGTATACCTATCCCGATCTATAATATAATATATAATAATTATTATAAATATATTATTTTATTAGTAGTTTGTTCCTTCATGTAAGCATTTACAATATACCTTCAGATCATTGGGGTCTATTATCATTATTGTATTTAAGAAGTGTGGGTGATTTCAGGATCTAAGTGTTGTACATATCCCATCTAATTATGTTAGCCTTCAATTAAACACTAGACGTGTTTTTATTATTATTATAATCATTATTTTTTTCATCATACTTATCTTCTTTCCAAATTGTCTTTCACTGGTTTAGTGTTTTAAATGTCATATTTGATATGTGATCAATGCATGAGTTGCTGTCACAGGGTAGTTAATCAACTTATAGACCTGAATAGTAAACATTTATTCTGTTCTGCATCAGATTGTTGCAGCCTATGGGTAACTGTATATGGTAAACACACGTCACTGTACATCACTGTACTATGTCCCGTTAAAGTTGTTGTGATGCAACAGTAATGGTGTGGAATGGATTTGCAATAAATTGGCTTTTTAAACTTTACTACAATGCATAGCCTGATTACCTACAAGGTAATCTAGGATAAAAGCGAATATGCACCAATCTGATCTTTGAATTAAGTTTATGCATGCAGAATAGAATGCCCTAATTTAGTGCTCTCCCTACGGCCTTTTAGAAAGGTAATCCAGCGTGGACTAACCATCCATCACACCGGGACACTGCCAGGCATCGTTCCACATACACCCGATTTTGTGCTCCAGCCGCAGATCAGGTACTGCAGTGTGCGGTACTTGGTTGCATATGCCCATAACGTATGCGTGCCATAACCAGCCATCGGCCATGCTTACATCACTAGGCGGCCATTGGCTTTCGATTGCCAGGGCCTCCACGTTTTCTCGAGCTCAGCCCTGCAGTTAATGCTCCTAACAACATGAGGGCTGGTATAGCTGCCCCTCCTGCACAGTGGCTTGGGCAACTGACCAGGTGGGCCTGTATTGTTCAGCCCTCACCAACACCAATATCCTATACGATAAAGGGTCTAGCTTCTAGCTACAAAGAGTCAAAATAGCATTGTCAATGGCAGTGTATACAGTACACACAGACTCCACAGCTATTGTTGCACAAATGTTCATTTATTAAATTCTTCCTGTTATAAATAATTGTGAAAAACTTGGAATCTCACTAGGAGAAATTGGCCATGTAATGATGCGTTACGTGCCCCTATGCCATTCAGGCCAGCCTGTCAGTGTTTATTGGTTAATCAGCTGTGCTGCAGCATGAGCGTTTGAGTGGGCGTTCTGTGCGGCGGGAAAAATAAGCACAGCTGATTGGTGCAGTCAGCTGTGCTCACGGCGCGAGTCAACTCTAAAATAAATAAATAAGCTGCTCGCAGGGAGGTTAAATTCACCTCAACAGAAATCTTCAAGGAGGTGTTGCCGAGGGAGCGTCCCACCCCCCTCCCTTTTGTGTTTAAATGTAAGGTATGTAATATTGTCGTAGTTTTATAGGGGTAAAGGTCGCCTCTGTGTTGAGGTGGACAGAGGCTTGGTGTTACACAATCTGGCTGAGAAAGGGGCGGATTGTATTTGGTGTATTATATATAAGAAGTTATTTGGTTATTACGTTAAATGGTTTGTGTTGTTAATGCCTCTTATACCCTTTTAAATAAAGCTACGGCCAATTTTATCCAATTTACAATTCTGTGTCTGTGGTTATTTTATTGATTTGTTAGGGGTTAATATGTACATGCAATGGACAAAACATTACACCAACAGTCAGACATGGTGGTGGTGTGGTGGTCTGGGGCTGTTATGCCATAATTGATGGAACCATGAATTTTACCAGAAAATCCTGAAGGAGAATGTATGGCTCTCAGTTTGTGACCTAAAGCTCAAGCACGGTTGGTTTAATCATCAGGACAAAGATCCGAAATTCTGATTGGAAAGGAGGGACAATTAATTTTACACCTGGGTAATATAGGTTTCGATTAACTTGTTACCTTAAATAAATGAAATAATTATAATAAGTGCGACATTTTGTGTTTTCTCATGTTGTCTTTGTCTTTTATTAAAATTAGTTGGATGATCTGAAACATTTAAATGTGACAAATTAGCAAAAATAGTGAATCGAGAAGGGCGCAAATACTTTTTCACACCACTGTATGTTTCTTCCTCAGATTTTAGTTGTCATGGAAATATTATTATATTGGCAGGTCCCCAAGGGGTCTTGGAAAGAAGAGTGTGAGAGTAGATGAGGTATGCTCATACTGACATGCGAAGGATAGATAGGGAAAAGGTGTATACAGAGGGCACTGGATGTATTGTATGAGTTCTACACACACAGGACAATAGAGAAAATAGAATGTAGGCAGATAACGGGAGAGACAGAGATTAAAGGTAGGAGGCAGAGATAAAAGAGGAAGAAACATGGAATGAGATGCTGATAAAGAGAGATCAGTAGAGAGCAAGTTAGAGAAAGAGAAAGACAGCAGAGCTGAACATTTCACGGGTCTCTCCCTCAGCCGCCTGTCAGGCTGGTTCAATGAATTAGGCGTGTTGTGGTTCTATGCTGCAGGAGGGAGCTCAGTGCTGTGAATCAGACCTCGGCAGCTAGCTAAAGGTCAGAAATATTGATTTCTTTCCATTGGGGGGGCTGGAGCTGTCTGTCACTGACAGCCCCCTCTATCAGAAGATGGCAGAAGCAATACTAAAGAGGCAGACAGAACAGGCGTGAGTTGTTAGCAGGACTGTCCTGCTACAAAGGAGTTCATTTCTTAAAGAGAATGTTCCAAGAATTGTCTAAGGAATAAGCAAGTGTGGGAACCACCTGCTCCGGCATCGAATTCCAACTCCCAGCAGTCTTAGGCAGTTGGCAGCGTACATGTTGCCCCACAATAACTTGGAATCGCAGTCATGGATATATTTAAACGTTCTAAGTAGTTATGGAAATGTGTTTAAATTGTGTCTTTTTTTAGCTACATAAAGAAAAATGTGAAACTGTGAACAAATCGCATATAAAGCAATCTATACATTAATGTAGTCGAACTGCAAAGAAAAGTGCAGCACATTTTATTTGCAGTATCATTTGTGATGCAACAGTACCATGCATTAAGCAAATCAATTGCTCTACGTTTCAGTAATTAATTTTTAATATGGTGCTAGCAATCCTCTCCATATCTACACAATGAATAGATAACCTTATATGCTTTATTCTTATTGTAATTACTGTTTAGGTACCAGAGCTTCTCCTCATATATGTGCAAGGGTGAGTAATAAATGAAACTTTAAATAAAAGAGTAACTGAACTGATCCTTTGCATCTGTTGTATTCGCTTTCATGTAGATATTGTTTTAAAAATACACCTTTTTGGGAGGTATAAACATAAACAAGTATGTTAGCTAGCTTCCGTTTCACTATGTGTGAGTTGAGATGATGGAACAATGTTCTATACCCTTCAAGAGGAACTAAGAGGATAATTTGCAATACATTTGTAATTTTTTTGGATTGATTTCCAATTATATTTGAAATGACAAGAGTACTGTATTCATCTATATCTGAAAGTGTCATCACGTATTGTTCAGTTTGGTTTTACGTGTTACTATGTTTCCAGATTAAATGAGTTCTCGGGATCTTACACCTTATTAGGGGCAGACTGGCAGAATTCCCTATGTTATCTGATGACTGGGCAGAAGACTTAGAACAGGGGCAACCAAGTTTTTTGTACAGTGTATGCATTAGAAAAGTGTGTGTAGGGGCTCCACTCATTTTTCATTGTGTCAGAGTTCCACCCTGCCAGCCTGGACTATATGATAATTATAACACGTCATGTTTACTTGCAACCTCTAGAGGCCACTCTTCGGTATGTGGAATCCCAAAATCATATTACCTGACCAGCTACACCTGCTTATATGGGCATAAATACCTGCTCAGCACTTCAGTTAATGCCTTTGCATTGTGGTGTGGGCTTCCAGCTGTAGTGCCCTATCTGAAGTCTGCTCCGTGGTGTACTCCTATCATTATATAGTGATCCAGACACAGACGGTGGTACAGCATGACTCCTATCGTTATATATAGCAAGCCAGACACAGACGGTGGTACAGAATGACTCCTATCATTATATAGAAAGCCAGACACAGATGGTGGTACAGAATGACTCCAATCATATAGCAAGCCAGACACAGATGGTGGTTCTCCTATCCTTATATATAAATATATGTATATATATTTATATATTTACATATCTTGCTCTCTCTTACTGACACTCTCGCCCACTCTTACACAATCTCTCACGCTCTCTTACTCACTCTTTCCCCACTCTTTCTCTTTCATTGTTTCCCTACCTTCTCCGCAAACTGCTTTCCTTTAGCTCCCGTTCTCCTTTCCTTTAGCTCCCCTTCTTCTTTTGCCTCTTCTTTTTCTTATGTCTTCATTTTTCATATGCTTCTCCCCGTGTGTTCTTTCTTCATCTGCTTCCAGGACCAGGCCTCTATGAGCACTTCCCCAAAATGGTGGAGCTTCTGGGCACACCTATCAGTATCCCCGCAGGAATCCCCAACGCAGCCACTCACCCGAATATCCCCTCTCTCCGAGAGAAAGGTCCTGCGTCGCGTCTGCTGCTCCCTCCTCCACTGCCCCCATGGTCTCTTCTGGGCGTGTGCGCTCCCACCAAACTTTATGCGTGGGCATGGGCCTGAGCACTGAGATTGATTTGTGCCATTTAGACCCTCTTGCTCTTGTTTTCCCTACTGATTTTTCGTATACCAGCCCCTGGCTATCCTAATGCTTGCTGACTCTCCGTGTACCAGACCCCGGCTATTCCTAGGCTTTTTGAATCTCCGTGTACCAGAGCCTGGCTATTCCTAAGGCTTGTTGACTCTCTGTGTATCAGACCCCGGCTATTCCTAAGGCTTGCTGACTCTCTGTCTACCGGACCCTGGCTATCATTTTGCTATTGATTAGTAGCGGTTGCATTGCCTGCATTCCGGACTCCACCTGCATTCGCCAAATTGGCGAAACGGGGGAGAGGCTGTGCATGTGGCTCCATCCGTTTGCGGAAGTACTCCAAGGGGCCAGCATAATGAAGACAGATTTGAGGAAAAAGAGAAATGTTTCTGTACCTCTCCGTCAATCTGTCTAAATTATGCTGGCCCCTTGGAGTACTTTCGCAAACGGATGGAGCCACATGCACAGCCTCTCCTCCGGTTTGGCCTTTTGAAGTACTTCAGTACAAAGGTGAAGCCACTGAGACAGTCTCTTCCCTGTTCCTCCCTGGTCCAGGAGGCTTGGTTTACAGAGAAGCAGACTAAGAAAGAAGACGCAGGGAAGCGGATGAAGAAAGTAGACGGAAGAAAAAGATGATGCAACTTCATCTAGGCGCGGCTCTGGTTGGAGGTGCGGTTACCGCTGGAGATCTCATACGTGCCGAACCTGTCCAGCGAGCCTAATTTGGCCTGTGTGACCGCATGTTGGATGCTCCTGACTTAGATCAGTGGCCTAGAACTATGGAGAACCCAACAATATTTGGTACATAATGGGCCGCATTTATACAAAGCAGTTCTCGTTTAGGGTGTGGAATCATAAACAGGAACATTTGTTTGCTCCCTAATTACAACTTTATTCTGGAGCTAATATCTATAAATATTGGCAAAGACTAAATAACATATTAAATTGTATATTTTTAATCAGAAAATATTGAAGCCTAATTACAAAACTGAGTGTAACTGGAAAAAATTATTTCAGGCATTATACTTTTATAGGAAAACTACTCCAATGGAGAAAATACTGTTGGGAAGCAATTATGTCTTTTGATCATTTGATTCCTCTTAAAATTATCATTTTATAAGTATTCATACCCATACTTATTACATTAGCAGAAGCCCTCCAGATACTGCCATTTAAAACATTTCTCTGATCCCAGCTGTCACATTGTAACCACATATTAGCCTGGAAGATGAGGGTCTATACACTCATAACAAGGATAGTTTGAAAAAACAAAACCAGAACATTTTTTTCAGAACACATAATTATTAAGAAAATGCCATTCTAAACTGAGGCAGTAAGCAAGTGAGAAATACTCCTTATATGGGATAGGTGAACTTAGATTTCTATTTTTATTTTTTTTTTGTATTTATTACTTATTTTCATAAATTACATACTTACAAAGGAAAATTAATTTATGTCTACACATTTAACTTCCAGTTATAGGTACCCAGGCATGAATAGATGTAATCACAATGAACATGGCTGATTAAGCTCTATGGATTTACAACATGGGATCATTATCACAATTCATTCATTCATGTACATGTATAAAGCACTAGTTAAATGACTATATAAATGATGATAAGAATAAAATCAGATAAGCAGGACTTGTCAGGACTACTACTAGCCGGCGATACATGTTATCCATAGTGCTGACTGGGATATAAAGTCAACATTCTGACATCCTTTAATTCATAAGAATGGGTAGAATATTAAGTAAGATAAACATCATTCATAATCAGGGGTTACATCCCCATTCCAACAAAGAAACAAAAAATATTGTTAGGTCTTCATTTTCTTCACCTTTAGCATCCAATGATAATTACAGATTCAGAGGTACTCTGAGAGGTATACGGAGTGGTCTTTTAGACAACCGTGGGAAAGGTAATGTTAATAGGACAAATGCTTTGGAATAAGCTAAATTTATTTGTTTTTATATACTGTATGGGTTGATGGCACCTCTAGCTGTTTGAATATGGAAAGACTAGTAGTAGTAGAAAGCATGGTGATTCGTAAACTCGTCAGAGGCATGTTAGTACTAAGTTGATAAATTCATTACAGATACGTCTGGAAACTGACCCTATGCCTATCCCTACAGAATTAAAAACAAAATAGAAAATAAAAAAAATCTTGGCAATGGATAGATTCCATAAAAAGGTGAACACAAAATATTAGGGTAGATCATTTTGTATCTTGTTGTCAGTAATATCACAGTAATGAGACTTGGTCAATAAAAGCTAATATTGGTCCATTCAGAATCACTTAAAAAGAAGAGGTTCCAACACTGGAAAATCACATATGTCCCACAATCTCAAATGAATACACGTGTCTTAATTTCTAAGTATATAAACAAAGTAGTCACAACAGTGCACATGGGAAAATCAGAAAGATCTCACCCGGATGATTCTCTTTAAAGGTACTTCTGTAACGGTTGTACTAGAATGAACCTACATCCTAATGCAGCATTGGAACATTGTGTATGTAAACTACAGTAGCTTAGGTATGGCCACCATTCTGTTTTATATTCTGATCTAACCATTTATTTTTATGTGCCTAGACAAGTCAGTGAATTTTGTTTCATTTTGTAATGCCACACTTTCCTAGAACAAGGTTTAACTTTTTCTTTCCAGTCTGTTTTCTCATGGGCACATTGCCAGACTTCTTCAGAAGACTGACAGGTAGGGGCTTCAATTTGAAACTGTTGGGAGGTGTGAGAAGTGAACTGTGGGAAGCAAGATGGCTTGAGAGGTGAGCTGTGACAGACAGTAGACAAGTCCAGGAAGGGACAATGAGAAACCACAATGTAAATGAGAATGAGCTAGATATTGACTAGGGACACTAAGACATGGCTAAGCTTTTACTGCCCCAAGCACAGGGAGGATAGGATGCCTTTAATTCCAGATCTGCATTCTTATAACCTGAGCACCACTGAGAAAAAAGATGTTAAGTCAGTGACTGGGGATAAGATCAATTATTTCCTCTACCTAATTAAGCTTTAGTGTGCTGAGGTTTAAAAGGAAAGTTTGTGCAAATGTTAAAGAGAGCATTAAACAATTTGTCACCTATATCATGTCATTGTTTTTTTTATTGCATAGCCTAGGTTAGATAGGTTTACACAGCATACAAATTAAGAAGTACTTGATCAATTATAACATTCAGTAGCAGCAAGGTTCAGATCTTCATTTGGAAAGGCACAATAATAATTCCATCACTGAAACAATTAAAAGAAGACTTTTTAAAAAAAATACTCGAGGAGACTATTAATAAGTAGCCTTATTTATGGCTTAGGCGCAGCTTGAGAACCAAGAGAGAAGATACATAGCTGTTTAGTTGTTACTAACCTTCAGCTCCCATGACACCAAGCTGTGGCTCACTTATATTGAAATGGAATCACATGAATACAGGCTTCATACGGATTTATGCTTGCCAAGTTCTCTTATTTCTGCGGTATTTACTGAAGGGTGTTGAATAACAGTGTTTCTCCAAAGTCCCTCCAGTGCTTCATATATAGCATCAATATCAAATAGTTATTATTATTACAATGTGTAAAGATGACATAAAAAGTAGTAAATAACATAATAATTCGAGTTACATAAACAAGAGGTAAGGCCCTACTCAAACAAGCTAACAATCTAGAAATAGGTAGCTTTCAGCCTGAAGTGAATTAGTATATCATATACCAGTTTACATAACAATAAATTCTAAACTTAAAAAGAAGCTGAGTTTACAGATCTAATTTCTTTAGTCCATATATTTTGATTATATAGTCCCATGTGGTTTCAACCTTTAATACATTAACAAATGAGATTAAAAGCTATTTATAAACTGATGATGCTCCAGGCTGGCTAATATAGTATATGCAGTGTACAGAGAGTAGGCCTTCTCTTTTCCGTCACAATTCACTGGGCAACCTACTAGATGGTTGTATGTGTTTACCCAGAGTAATATTATTCCCCCAAAAGAGGCACCTAGTGTTGGTTGTCATTATAATTAAATTGTCAATCAATGATTGATAATATATTACTTGTATTCAAGCCCATGTCTCTGCTTACATTACCCACTACAAGGGAGGGCTTGCACCTTTTGGCCCAGAGGGTAGGTACAGCCCCAGAACATACACAATAGAACACACACTTATACCCACATAAACTATAACACATTAACATTTACACACACTCGTTGTAACACACATACTGTACATATACAGGCACTCTGAAACATACATAATAAAACATAGTTACTCCTCTATCACATCTCACTCCTCTGTCAAACCTCTCTTCTCTAATATACATCACACCACTATCACACCCTTAACTTGCCTGGAGCTCTTCCTTATGGCTCCTCACACAGTGGGAGTGGCTGTGCCTTTGGCATGGGGTAATGTAGCATTGCGTTAGATGACCCCCAATAAGCTCCCCCCCTCTGAGAGTGGGCCACTGGCTCTGCTTGAAAAATGTTTGCCTATTTTACCCTCCTGCCCTCCTGGGCAGCCCATCCCTCCTAACACATTATTCTTTTAATTTACAGCACGTGAAATCTGCATTTATACATCACTATTTATCTTCAGTTTAATTTTACAAAGTACACATTCAGGATTCCCTGCAATAACTAAATTTGCTTTGGTTAACTTTTTACTTTGTTGTGAAACATGAAATTTGAATATGTTCACATTATCATTCTTGTAGGAGGCCCTCCATTTATGGCATATCTTCTAAGGCTTCCCATTTTACCACTTATAACACCATTTTTTTCCCCTTGTGACCAAGATGGATAAATGGTCTTTTCTTCTCTTCCCTCCTCCCTCCGCAATCGTGTAATGTGCTTCTGTCTCCAGTCACCTGGGCAGCTCCTGACAAATAGACATTTAAATCAGACAATTAGAGGCCCGGTCGCCTGACATTTTTAACGTATTAATGTGCATCAACTGCTAATACATATAAAATTCCCATAATAATACTTTCTGGTTCTGCACGGCGCGTGGGCCTGGCACTGATATATGATTCCAGTGAGGCTGCGATTCTGCGTTTGCATTAATTACCGGAAAACTGACAAGCCGACCTGACATTAAATATTACACAGCAGCTTCCTTAGCGCCAGCTTCACCTCCTTCTGACTGCTCATTGTGTATGTGATTGTGTGAGGACGTGTGCTTGCATATGTTGTATGACCATATGTTGGATGCGGCATGCGTGTCTGGAATATGTTTATGAATGTGTTGTTATGTACCTGACTCACCAGATTGCTAATGGGTACATTTAATATGTAGAATCATGGCATAATTATTCCCTAAAGTTAAGGGTTAAGAAAAAAATATCCCTGTAACAAAACTATTTGTAATCCATTAAACAGTACCATAACTATATTCTAGATTGCATACATTTCTGGTACATGGATGCTATGTAGTAACATGAATTAGTGATGATGTGCACAATAAAGGAACAGAATGACAAACTCAAGAAAATATCTCTTCATGACTATACATGTTTGTTTTGGTGAAACTGGTCCAAAAAATTTGGAAAAGTGTCAAGGGGACTCTACCCTGACTGGGTACACCCGTCAGTTGTTGCTTCCTCTCGGAATCGCAAGGGTTAACAGCTTCCAGCACCAGACGATACTGTGAGCAAGGGGTTGGGAACTGGCGCTGTATCCTCGATGTTGTTGCACCAATGTAGTAGTGCCGGGACGTAGACAAATACAGTCCTGAAAATGAGGACAATGTGATATAGCGAACCCCTGAAGCATTAGACGAGACTAATGTCCAGGTGAACAACAACAACACTTTATTGGGAAACACACAGCCTTATATACACCACTCTAACAATGAAAGGGACATAATCACATTAACATATCAATGCCTTGCCCAGACAGCCTGGTGCCATACTCAGGCCACCAAGCTCAGCAATGGGATATAAAGGTATAGCTGACAGCATAATAATTATTCTGCTCAGTTTTGTAGTTTGATGTAAATTGAGTAAAGATAAAGAAATCTCAATAGCAAGTCTATTTAATGATGAGGAAGGTGCTCTACAGCGCTCCAAATGAAAAGTAGATATTTTGATGGGGTATTTCGAAAGAGCATTAAAGACCTTCCAGCATCATTAACTGAACTTTAAGCCAGTTAAAATTCAAAACATTTCTTAAGAACTAAAGAATTGGAAGTATAAATAAAAGATATGTGTTCGATAAGTTACATATAGGACAGTAGTGCCACGATTTCGGACATTTTTTGTAACCTTTTAATGACCACACATTACTTTTTTCTTCCCAGGGCAGAATTAAACCCACACCCTTATTCATATAAGCCTGGATCCAAAGTGGCGTGCCACTAAAGAATCTTCACTCAAACTGTGTAGTGCCTAACTTTTCTGGATATTGACACACTAGGAAGTTTTTCACCTGTAGGCAATAATAATCATCTACATGTTACACAATGGATTCTGTGCTTAGTTATTTTGGTTGGCTTGAAACAATTTTGCTTGATCCTTTGACATATTGACTTCAGCTTGAATATTGCATTAACTTCTTTCTGTACCCCTTGACCTGGATTAGATATCTACCAGCAACCTTGTTTGTTGGCCTGATAGAGATTACTTGACCGTTCTTTGCAATTCTTCTGGTGCAGCATTAGCAGGCCTGTTATTAACTCACTTTAAACAAATAGTTAAAAACGGTGGACGGTGATTACCCTATATAGACTTGTTCCTCACTCCTCCAAGACAACCTGACCATTATTTGATGACCATTTTCTAAAAATGATGTTCAATTAGGTATTTTACATATGAACAGAAAAAAATACTTTAAATATTGTGTTGAATGAGTCTAGACTGTATGATAGCAAAAGGTTGGCCATTAGAATTTTTGGAATATGGATGATTTATTGAGTTTTCATTATATATTATGAATGTGAGCATTCAGAAATAAAAGTTCAATAATCCAGAACATATCCACAAGTTCATTCACCAGTAACTAAGTTGCTGCTATTAGAAGGCTGACGGGACCTTCAGCAAAATGTATACAGAGAAGGAGCTAGAGCTAGTGAAGACTCATAAAACTTTAGTGGAATCCAGTGGAGTCACGTGAATATACATCACATCACATGACTCCGTTCCTGCTCCCCTGGCTGGGACAAGAGAAGTTCATTCAGAGTTCGAGCAACGCAGAGGGAAACAAAGTCTTCGAGCGGCACAGAAGATCTGCAGTTCAGGTAAGGGTGGGTGAGGGTGTATGAGTCTGCATGAAAATGAGGTGGGAAATATTCTACAGCAGGTTATATTTGTGGTGCGTCTTATACAGTGGTTGTAGATTTTCTTTTTGTTTTGCTTACCTCTGTGTAGCTCAGCAGCGTCTCTTGTTCCATTCAGGAAACACAGGAATCCAGTGGAGTCACGTGAACATCACATCACATGACTCTGCTCCTTTCCTGCTCCTGCTCCCCTGGCCGAAACAAGAGAAGTTCATTCAGAGTTTGAGGGAAACAAAGTCTGCGAGTGGCACGGAAGAGCTGCAGTTCAGGGAAGGGTGGGGGAGGGTGTATGAGTCTGCATGAATGGGGAATGAATGAATATGCATGTGTGATAGCATGGATGTGTAAGTAGGGGGGCAGGGCAGGGAGGCTGAAAGTGATGTGCATGTGTTGGCTGCTTTTGCATGATAGGAGTATGATTGCTATATTAAATATACATGATTGCTAACAGCAATAACACTCCTATCATGCCCAGGCATACCCAGATTCCAGCATAGCTAATATCACACTCATCCTGGAACCTGGGCATGATAGAAGTGTAATTTTCGGGCCCCCAAATAATTATAGGGGAAATATGGTATATTATTCATGACCTTTGATATGCATTAAAGTGTGTTGTTGTCACATTCAGCCAGATAGCTGTTCAGTGTCCTTTTGTTATTGCTCCACAAAAATCAAATGTCTCTGTGGTATTTACTTGGTCTTTGGTATCAGTGCACTTACACATACATAGGTGCAGGGGGTTAACGAGAAACCAAACTAATCCCTAACTTCACTAAGCAACATGTCCCACAGAACCTCATTTGCTTCCAAACTGCTTGTGAGTGCCACCTTTGCCCGAAGCAGCTTATCAGCTGCTCCAAATAGCCTGGCTGTGCCATCTTTGCTTCATCTTCTCAGTGACCCCAAACATATATACACAAATTCACGCTCACGTACACTTATAGATAGACATGCATGATCACATACAATTATACATACATATTCATATTCACATATGCTTATACATGTACATGCATGCTCACATGTATACAAACATACATACCCCCTCCTGTCTGCCTGTAACTCCTTACCTCTTACATTGTGTGAGCTGCCTCTGTTTCCCCATTGTGTCACTTGATGTAATGTGATCCCTGACAATTTTGAAGCGGTACAGAGAAAGACAGGAAGAAGTGGTGACCTAGAGAGGAGTGAACTTGTGTGAACAGAGATTTGTCCGGTTTTATATGGCCAAGCACTGTAGGAAAGAAACACCTTGATATGCCAAACATAGATTCCACTTGTATTGTCTAACGCTCTGTCAATCTGTTTTGAGTTTGGATTTGTACCTGAGTTTCTTTAGGTCCTTCTTTTGAGATCAGTTTTCTAGAAAGGTAGGATGATTGTTGGGTATTAGTGGATCAAATGACATTATTCTTCTTCTTAATATGTTTCTTGGTTACTTGAACAGTTATTGACAAGTCATGAAATCCCACAAGGAATTTTGGTAAAACCCTACCTCTAAAGGTACAATGCATGTAACATATTGTGTTTATAAAAGATATTTTTATTATTTTGATAATTTCGGAATCTGGAAAGGTAGTGCTTATATACATGTAATATGTCTTGTGACTGATGGGAGACATCTTTCAATAACTTTTGTTCTTGGTTTGTATTCTTGGATGTGGTGTCATTGTGAAATCACAAGCACAGAAAGTAAATTGTAGATATTTAATTCAGCTCCAACTATCTGTCTAATTTTCATGTCAGGTTTCTAAATCCATGCTGACCCCAGCGATCAATATTTTCCTTACGTTATTAGCAATTCAAACAGTCTGTTGAGATGTTCCAATTCTTGACAGTCAAGGATTTTTAGATGTAAAGTCAAGATGAAGTTAGGGGACACCTTACCTAGAAGAGACATCAGGTTCCATCTTGTTCTTAAATTGTGAACACATTTTCAGATTTTTAAGCTATACAGCTACATGGCTGCTGCCAGTAATGTATTGGATAGTCAAAATCTAGCTTCTACTTCCACTGTTAGAGAATTGGTATTGTGTTATCTGAGACATAATTATGGCACAAAGTTAGATATTTGTATCCATTTTGTGCATCACCATAGTTGGCAAAACATGGTTATAGTAACATGTGTTTCCTGACAACAGATGAGGTTTAAAGTGAAAAAAGTAACTTTTTTTAGCTATCTTGAAGTACCACATTCACACAAACAGAGGTGGTACGTCCATGTAAGCTTACTAGGCAACTGTTTAGAACCTTATTGGTCTAATGCACCGCTCAGGGTATCTGGCAGACATAGATTCCTCAGAGGTTATGCCACTGAGTTATTTTTAAAGCAATCTTTTTAGAATTATGATTTTCCTGAGGTTACATATTATTATGTTTTTCCAGTTAGAATTTTTATTAAAAAAAGAAATTTCATAAATGCAAAGTGGTCACTTTGCACAATACACAAGAGGTAACCTTAAGTAGCATAATTATTCTTTTCGTCAACTGAATTAGAGATTGGGTAAATTCTAGCACTGATTATTATTACAGAATTATCTCAAATGTGATACCGTGAAATTTATGTGATTCAGGTTACTTATTGATGGGGCCAATTATAACCAAAATTTTTCTTATTTAGTGACCTATAATGATATTTTTTCCCGTGATTGCTGTTATAGTTACAGTACCCAAAAAATATTGTAGTACTTATTTACTGAAACTGTGATAGATAAGCTGAATAACATTTCAGCAGAAAGGCTGCAATCATGAAGACATTTAATTGCCTCTAGATTGTAAGCTCATTTGAGCAGGGCCCTCCTCACTTGTTGTGTCTGTAAGTCAAATTGTTTGCCTTTTCTGGGTGGTTTGTGGCTTGTTTTGTCCTGTCCAGCCATTGTACAGTGCTATGGGATTTGATGGCACTATATAAAACAATAATTAATAATAAAGGCATTCTAAACATAAGAAAAGACCAAGGCCCAAAATGGGTAGAGGCAGAAAACATGGGAAGACCATGTGGACCATATTTTTCTGATTTACTGTCAAATGTTATGGGTTTTTTTTGTATAACAATCTATATAACCTTTTTTGAGGGTCAAGAAGTCTAAGGTATTTACTAATTATTGCCACTAGTACTACATCACATGATATATAACAGATTTGGAATTAGGCATGGTATGCAGATAAAAGCGAATAATGAATTTTACACCTGCCAGCATGTGATTTAAATAAACCACTTTGCCGACCTTACATCACTATGCTAAAACAATCCCCATTGACAATCACAAAAGCATAAGAAGAGGCTCCACCTGTCAGTAGGCATTTTTCCTTCTATTCAACAACCCTCCCTGTTTTCTCCACCTTTTCCAGGAATAATAACATTCACTTGACAGGAAAGACAAGTGTTTCTGTCGCTCTGCTTGGTTAGACCATGAAGCCTGGGCGTCTTGTCGACCTTTCAAGCTGATCCTCCTGTATACTTCCAGTGAACCTTCATACTAGCTCAGCCTTCAGCAACCAGTTGTTGGTTTCTGTATTTCTCAGCCAGCTATATCTTTTTTTTCTTTGTGTGTAATATGACACATTTTAGTAATAAAAATTACCATAATGTAAGAGCCCCAGGTGCACATGTGAGTACGGATTCTCGTGTGGGATATGATTTAAACCTTAAATACCATGTCTCAGAAAACATAGCTCCTCCTTAGAGTGTGGAAAGAGTTAACAGAAAATCTCAGGTGTGTGTGGGGGTTAAATAACCAGCTTATCAATATTATTGGCCAGTAGATACATTTGTTACGCTGTGCTTTGTGAAAGGAATGCATTTTTCTTCATTTGTTGTGAATTTGTGCAATAACTCACGGTTTCATATTTTTAACCGTTTGGATGATAGGGAAAAAAGTCTGAAGGAATGATGAAAATTATCCAACCTAAGACTGAATTTCCTTGTTCTCTACATGACAGGGGGATTTCCCAGGTGGTAATTTACCACCTATAAAAAGAGATAAATGCTAGTACAGGCAATAGTTGGACTTTTTTGCCATTGTTACTTGGATACCTGTATTTCAAAGGCTACCATCGGTTTCTGTGCATGGTGGCACAAACTAGAATTTGGCCCTATATACTACATGTGCTTTCCTACTACATTTAAAGCATGCCAATTTGTTCTAGTGCTTCAGGTCAGTAACTAATTAACTGTTTTGCTTTTTTCCAAAAGTATTTTCCTGTTTCCTGGACCTCACCTCTTAATGGTTCCTTTTTATTCATATTATTATTACTGTCACAGTTATCTATCGGATAACTGGACACATAGAGTGTGAGTGTGCAAGGGTTAACAATACCCAGGGTCGGCCCTACCATGGAGCAGAGTGGGGCAATTGCCCCACGCGGCACTTTTGTATTTGGTGTTAAAATTTATTGTGTTAGTGTATAGTGTTAGCATGAGTTTGTATGACCACTTGGTTTTTCCTTTGATAAATCTCTTTATGCATTTAAATGTATTACACCCCCTTCTCTTGTCTCTTCCAAACTATACATACTTCACCAGTAATTCACCAGTTACTTGGGAGGTATAGTATATATAGTATAGTGATGTTTTGGGCGGGGAACATCAGTGCTTAGAAATTTTTATACATCTTCTTGCACGCGTCAACTTACTTGTGACACTTATTATAAAGATTAATTCTTAACTATTTTTGTGCAGTGCCGTTATATTATTGTTTTGGATGAGTTTGAACTGAAAAGGGAAAAGGGATATATGATATAAAATACTAGTTCCAACAGAACTACGATCCTGGCCGAGCAGAGAATTTCATTTCTTGGCTGGCTGCACAGAGTCAATGTAAGCCTTTAAGATGTGTGATAACTAAAAGAGAAGCAATTGGTTGTATGTATTTGCCTTTCTGATCTTCCTCATCACTCCCCTCCAAGTGCCTCTCTAATTGCCTTCAGAAGAGAAACGGGCACCTCTTCCTCTCAGAATCTGTAATAAATGCTGCCTGTCCAGAGGATGGATGGTTTGAGGTGAAGGGGGCTGCAAGATAGATGTCTTGTTAGTTCAATGAGAGATATATATGAGGGACTTTCAATTCATACCTGTCAGCATGATAATGAACCAGATCACTGCTGGGGAGGATTAAACAGTGGCTCCTATTAGCCTATCTCTAGGACTGAAATGAGGAGTAGTATATAGTATGCAAGCGTAAATGGTATGCGATACTTTATTCATTATGGCTAGGCTGACCGCCAGCTTGACAAGCACTACAAAATATAGATTGAATGGAATATTTATCTTTGTATGCATATAATATAATTGCATTGTATCAAGCATGCATACTATGTATGTAAAGGTAAAAGTGTGTGCTTATGTTTGTTCTCTAAACAATACGAAAAACATATATTAGTCTTATTTTTGTGGCAATTCTGATCACATTTCTTATATCCTGTATATTGCTACTAGTGACTGAAATTACAGAATCTCTAATTACGGCTATTACTGATACATCTCTGAAAAGATGAAAAAGTTGGACAGATTACTAGATTCTGGTCAGAATTATATTAAAAATTATTTTATGTGTTTGCATCTTTACTTTACAGAGAACATGAATAATCTAGAGCACAAGACATTGTTTTATGTCAATAATGATCACTTTGTGGATTTGGTATGGCATTTGTGTTTTCTTAGGCCTAACTATTATAAAAGTTTAAATGATAATGTAATATTTTGTAGTATGTGTCAACAAGAAAGGATCTGACCAAGTTAAAAGCTAATGTCACAAACAAAATCTGACTGGGTCCCATTCATTGGTTATTTTTGTATTCTAATTATTGGTTATTAAAACAGTTCCAGACAAATTCATTCCTAATCTATGTTTTTTTTTCACTAAAGTTGGAGTTGGTATGAGAGTTTTCAGGAGAGTTGTGGTTTCAATATACTGATTTTTTTCCCATAGGGCCAATCTTGGCAAGATTCTTCTGTGAGGTTTGAGCTCTCCCTGTATAGTGCATGGTTCAATATACAACATGAATTTCAAGAAATAGGCATTATACAGAGCTCACATTGCAGTAGAAGCTCACTGGGATTTGTAATGTTAGATAGCTGACAAACCAACCAGATTCTACTCAAACAAGAGTACCCATGAACCACAAATGGCCACTGTATTTAAAAATTAGGGGTTATATCTGTAATGTGATTGTGGTGAAGTTTGATTTGTTTTTTTCACCACTTTTACTTATAACCTCTGGTTATCTACAGAAAGTGAGCCTTGCTGCCTCATGTAAGACTGTACAAGTGGGTGAGCTAATCTTAGCATAGCACAGGCCAAATCAGAATAGTTTGCATCCTCTTACATTTCTTAAGGAGATAGTAGGTCATCCACAAAAAAGTAACATTTATTTGGAATATGTGTTATAATGTGATCAGAGCCAGCTTTAGGCCCTATGTGGGCCCCTGTCATCAACCCCATAGTCACCTCCTTCAATCTGCCACACCTCTTTTTCTCCCTCATGTGGTTCAGGTAAGGATCAAATAAACAACACACGGAAACATAGCATTTCAGGTATAGATCAACCGAATAACACACAAACCCAGTTTTACAGGTATAGATTAACTGAAAATTACATGTAAACTCAGCCCTGGCGCTCAGATCACACACTTGCCCCATCACCCAGATTGCATCCACAGGGCCTGCCCAGCACCCTGGCTTTCTATCTTTGTCCCCAAACACCTTGTCTATGCCATCTGTGCACCCCCTTACCTCACCTAAAGACTCCTCTGTGTTGCTCGCACACTGTGCAAGCAACTTCTATTTCACCACCCAGAAAAAGCCTGAATAGAGCAGGGTCATATAACATAATGTAACATAACATGAGGTAACATGACCCTGCTGCGTTTCTACTTCCCCGTAGAGTACTGTCTACTTGTAAACACTGACTGAGGTTAGCTCTACTCCTACATGCAGGTAGCCCTGCCTCCCGGTGCCCAGGAGAGGGTGAGCTCTGGGTAGACAACCTTGGAAGGTTACCTGGTTTGGATACAGTACACACATGGCTTCATATCCATCCTTAAAAGAAGAGTTAGTTGCCCAAATTACATTTTTAATGCATTTTTTTGAATACCCAACTTTGTGGGTTATCATGCTTTTTATTGCGTGAAAACCTATGTATGCATTCTTTAGTTATCTGACTTTCATTTTGCAGCCTGTACTGAAACCAGGAAGTATATTTACGTGCACTTTATGCACATGGTCTGCAGCACTCCCATTCAATGGAGTAGTGGGAGCCAATCACATGTATGCTGGCTGAGCGTCAATTATCAACTAGCATACATGCAATTAGCTAGTCTATTGACTAATGGGAATGCTTCCTGCTTTCTTTAAAAGCAGGAGGAGGAGAAACATGAATCACAAGTCTATTTTTTCAAACTCGTGAAATACATTCACTAATTTTTTCAAACTAGTGAAATACATTCACTAATGTGCAAGGAATAATATGCATTACAGTTCATGCAAAACACATGCATTGTACATAACATTTAGGACTAGAAAAAAAACGTAAAAGAAGAAAATCCAACAAAATAAGCATTCTATGAGGTTTGTTACTATTACAAAATCATATTATGCCTTTATTTAAAAAATAACAATGTGTTTTGTGCTTTTTTTAATGTATGATACCGGGGAGGGTGTGAGTTTATCCACAATTTTCTTGAGTGATCTTGCTGTCCCCCATAACCTCCTCCTCTTTGGATTTAATATTTTTTATCTGCACAACTGCCTGTCCGTCATGTTCACTTCATTATGTCACCAAAATCACCCATCCCCCCATCCTTCGCCTTCCTCTAACACTAATAGGAGGTACTGCTCTTTTTCAAGTATATAGAAGCTGTCACCAATCTCTCCTTCATGTTTGTTAATATTGCCGCACTGTCAGGTGACAGGAAAGGGGGAGATATGGTGGGCAGCCCCCGTCCCTTAAGGGAAATGATATTCCGTTACTCCAAACCTCATGCTCTGATGAACTTTAACCCTCTCCTGTCTGGAATTCCGGTGTTGTAGCACAAGTTTAAGAAAGTGAAATCCGCATATAGCCTTTCTTACAGCACTGACATTTAGCTTTTCTCAAGACTAAATAGAGAATTTGATGGTTTAAGAGCAACCGCAGACCTGGCATAGACCAAAAGGAATGTGAAAGGCACAAGGGTGGGTCATACTTTCCTGTGTGATATATAACCGAGAAACTGTTTCCCTTCTGTGAGTTTATACCAAACCATGAGGTTTGTACCTCAGGGTTGCACTTTACTCGTACATAGACAATATGGTCACCTTAACAAGGACCTAGGTCCCTGTCTCATTAAAAAAAACCTTTAGGAAAAGTACTTGCTGAAAATAGTTTAGGGGATTATTAGATCTTCATTTGCATTTTTATAGATTCACAATATGGTTATTACATACAGTATTAAGTCATATAATTTTACATGCAACATAGATATAGGCACTGGTGTTAGATAATTGTTTTGTGTAAATATCTAAACATTACAGTGACCAAAGTGCAGTCCAAAACCACAGCTTATAAGTCTTCTTAAATAGGTTTATATGCAATACCAAAGTAATATACATATACCACTAATTGAAGACAGATGACAATGAGATGATGGGACCTGGGTTCAGTAGAATCTGTATTATTGAAAAGATAGAGGAGAACAATCCCTTGTCCTTGTAAGCATGAGTATATGGGTTTTAGGTCAGCAACCTATACCAAAGACAATGTTGCCTGCTCATGCTTTTTGTTTGTGGGGCTTTCATTTGTGGCAATGATTGTTAGCATTCTGGTGAGGGTTGCCAAATGTCTGCTGTTTGGCCGTTTGACCATTTTTTAAAAGGTCAAGACACCTCATTTGTGCATTGCTGGAATTGTGACTTTTCTGTTGGTGACTGCGCTCACCCTATTGATATGTTGTTATGTTACTTTGTTATTTTCTTGTATGCCTTGTCTTCTCCGTATAATAAAGAAAGTTATACAAAAGACAGTTACTGGATGGATACCCTGACTGGCTCTGGCTTTTGCAGAGGGAGAGTTGTGTTTTGTCAGCTTGGTTTCCCCTCTAAATGGAGAAATGGCATAGCTGGCTCCTTGCTGAAAGACACTATGTAGCAGAGCTCACACAAAGCTCTTTAAATGGAGGGCAGCAAGCAAGCAGCCTACCCTCTGTCTGCAAAGACTAGATACAATGTAGCAAAAAGTAGCGCTTGCAGAACAATGGATAAATACTAACTTTTGCCCTTTTTTAGTCAGATCCTGTGTGTAGTTAACCTCTTGTGCTACAGTACAAAACCTCAGTGTGTCCGTGGGCAGTTAACCTTTTTGATGTTGAACTGTCACATTCATGTGTGTAGTTAACCTCTTCGGTGATGGAGTGCAATGGGTGAGTAAGTGTCAACATACCAGTGATGCTGGGTGCAGAGGTGTTGTTACTAATATGGTGTGTTGATGCCCGTGATTTTTGTTTTTCTTTTTTAACTTGGCAACTCTAATTCAGGTAAATTATTTTTGAAATGTGAAAAGCAAATATAAAAAGCCATTGCTCTTTAAGAACTACTAATTAAAATTGGTTTTTAGAAGACTTTGGATAATCTTTGAAATTTAAATGGTCTTTTGGGGACAAAAATTAGCTGATGTTTATATCTCAGTCTGCTTTTTTCTAAATCTCGGTGGGAGTTAGATCTAGTGTACAGTGGTAACCAAAAAGGTTTCTCTCCCAGAAGCTATATGCATATTTCCCTTTGTTTCTTACAACAAATGCAAAACAGGGGGCTGTGGCTTCTGTCACACTGTTCCGTGAGATTCCATTGTCACCAGAAAAAGCACTGATATTTTAGTTTTTCATCAATCTTCAGCTGCTGTATTTAAAAGGCTAACTGCCCACATTTCTATACCAGAATAAGATGTTGTAAAATATGATAAATGATGATAACGCTCCCATTGTAACTTTTACGTTATGTATGTAGCTTATTCCTCAAAATGTTTACGTAAAACCTGGAGACAATTATGTCACAGAGATTGTGTTTTTATTGTGATAGAGCTGATTGTACCCAGGGCCACTGCCAAAGCTCCCACTGCCGCACAACCATTGAATAAAGATGCACAAGCTCAAAATTCTAATTCTAAAACTCATTTGTCCCCCAAGGTTATACTTTCCTAATCAGGACTATGAGGAAATGTAAAAAATAACATGCACTTATACTCCAGGCTGCACCACGGTGTCTATTGTGGGCTCCTAAGGCTGGAAGCAGGGTTCAGGATGAAACTGCATCAGTCTGCCACAATAGCAACACTAGCCTAAATTCCTTAATGGAGAAATATGTTCACCTTACGTCTGGGATTGAGAAATGTCTCGTCCATGCAAGAGCTAGCAACAAAATGACCATTGCAATGTCAAATACATGCTACACACACATGGACACACAAATTTGCTCTGTATAGAGCTAGTCCAGCAGACACCCTAGTGACTTAGATGCAATTATTTGTTGCCACGGTGACCTGGGCTTTGTCAAGCCCTGACTTATACATACATATTATAGGAAGCCTATGGTGTTAGCATCGTTCAATCCTGAACCCTGCTGTGAAAGGACAACGCATTTGTACCTGCACATGCAGCTCATTGCATATACTTTCCGTAATACAGTGATACTGCCCGCCAGAAGGAAGGTAGTAGTCACAGGTTAACTAAACAGGTGGGGAATGCCCTTTCATTTTGTTCTGAGACAGGGATCAGTGACAAAACGGCTTTTACTGACTCCTGAAGAAATATATGCATTATTGTACATTTAATTAAGAGTTTTGGTATAATTATTGTTGACAAGTATGCCTTTCTTTTCAATAGTATCTAGGGTCAAAGGTGACATCTTGTTACATATTTAGACTATTCATATTCACTATATTCAGAGCCATTCTAATCTACAAGGGCAAGGTTTTGTAATCTTATGAATAACTTGATATATATATATATATATATATATATATATATTATATATATATATAACCAGTGCCCTGCAGTAATTAAAAGGAATCAACATACATTTATTGCCCCTATAGCAGCCGCGGTTGCTAGAAATCTAGCATTTAGTAGGTTAAACCTTCCCCATTTAGAAAGTCAATCACTTGATAGAGTGGGACCTGTACTGTCAGCACCCCTCTATTTCATGCCAGACACGGTGGGATAGAGTGAGATGAGCGAGCAGAGCAGCAAATCTCCATAGACCGAAGGAAATAAACAGCTCATTTTGTATCATCTCAATAAGAAGTGCCAGTACTCGTTGCTGACTGACAAGTGAAATTACAGCAACAGGAAATGAAAACCGGCAGAGGCACCTGTCAGCTGAAGTGTCTCACTCCCATCCCCCTTGGGCCTACCATGCCTGGGAACTCCTCTCCACAGTATTAGTATATGGATTAGGTAGATAGTGGAAGGATACCAAATATTTATTGAGAAGACATGCAATAAAACCTAAATACCCCTTTGGAACTGCAATAATTTGGTTAGGTTAAATGCTTGGAATTTTAAATTTATGGAGCCTGTGGTAACATAACACTTAAGTGACACTTTTTAGTAAGCGGTAGTCCCTTTCTTTCCCTAATGTCTTTTGCAGCTTGGAATGCCTGACGTATGCACACTGCTCAACTGCACTCTTATGTCATGATAATGTACATTTAAACTGCATTACATTTTTGTAAAACTACACTTTTTGTCATTTCCGTGAATTTATATATATATATATATTATATATATATTATATATATATAATAAAAATGATATATAATGCTAACAGTGGTCACAAGACTGCATATGGCAACCGTGTTATAATGGGTATTTCGGTAGGCACCATCAGCAGTGTACAGCTGTATGGGTCCCCTACAGTCCTACCCTGGTGTATCCGCAGTCATCTCTATCTTTAATACTGATGCATTTTATTCGATGTAGGTAACATGTAAGCCTTGGGGGAGCTACACTCCCACTCCCCACTCACCTTCCCTCTTACCCTTAGCGCACATAAAGGATCTTGGAGCTAGCCCGTCTCTACATGGAGCGTTCTTCGCCCCATGCACAGCTAGCCCTGCATCCTCATCCTCTATTATTTGCGATTGCATATACAGTGGGGCAAAAAAGTATTTAGTCAGCCACCAATTGTGCAAGTTCTCCCACTTAAAAAGATGAGAGAGGCCTGTAATTTTCACCATAGGTACACTTCAACTATGAGAGACAGAATGGGGGGAAATAATACAGGAAATCACATTGTAGGATTTCTAATGAATTCATTTTTAAATTCCTCGGTAAAATAAGTATTTGGTCACCTACAAACAAGCAAGATATCTGGCTCTCACAGACCTGTAACATCTTATTTAAGAGTCTCCTCTGTCCTTCACTTGTTACCTGTATTAATGGCACCTGTTTGAACTTGTTATCAGTATAAAAGACACCTGTTCACAACCTCAAACAGTCACACACCAAACCCCACTATTGCCAAGACCAAAGAGCTGTCGAAGGACACCAGAAACAAAATTGTAGACCTGCACCAGGCTGGGAAGACTGAATCTGCAATAGGCAAGCATCTTGGTGTGAAGAAATCAACTGTGGGAGCAATTATTCGAAAATGGAATACATACAGGACCACTGATAATCTCCCTCAATCTGGGGCTCCACGCAAGAATCTCACCCCGTGGTGTCAAAATGATCAGAAGAACCGTGAGCAAAAATCCCTGAACCACATGGGGGGACCTTGTGAATGACCTGCAGAGAGCTGGGACCAAAGTAACAAAGGCTACCATCAGTAACACACTACGCCGCCAGGGACTCAAATCATGCAGTGCCAGACGTGTCCCCCTGCTTAATCCAGTACATGTCCGGGCCCGTCTGAAGTTTGCTAGAGAGCATTTGGATGATCCAGAAGAGCATTGGGCGAATGTCATATGGTCAGATGAAACCAAGGTAGAACTTTTTGGTAGAAACTCAACTTGTCGTGTTTGGAGGAGAAAGAATGCTGAGTTGCATCCAAAGAACACCATACCTACGGTGAAGCATGGGGTGGAAACATCATGCTTTGGGGCTGTTTTTCTGCAAAGGGACCAGGACGTCTGATCCGTGTAAAGGAAAGAATGAATTAGGCCATGTATTGTGAGATTTTGAGTGAAAACCTCCTTCCATCAGCAAGGGCATTGAAGATGAAACGTGGCTGGGTCTTTCAGCATGACAATGATCCCAAACACACCGCCCGGGCAACGAAGGAGTGGCTTTGTAAGAAGCATTTCAAGGTCCTGGAGTGGCCTAGCCAGTCTCCAGATCTCAACCCCATAGAAAACCTTTGGAGGGAGTTGAAAGTCTGTGTTGCCCAGCGACAGCCCCAAAACATCACTGCTCTAGAGGAGATCTGCATGGAGGAATGGTCCAAAATACCAGCAACAGTGTGTGAAAACCTTGTGAAGACTTACAGAAAACGTTTGACCTCTGTCATTGCCAACAAAGGGTATATAACAAAGTATTGATATGAACTTTTGTTATTGACCAAAAACTTATTTTCCACCATAACTTGCAAATACAGACAATGTGATTTATGGACTTTGTTGTCTCATTCTGTCTCTCATAGTTGAAGTGTACCTATGGTGAAAATTACAGGCCTCTCTCATCTTTGTAAGTGGGAGAACTTGCACAATTGGTGGCTGACTAAATACTTTTTTGCCCCACTGTATGGCCACTAGAGTATTTAAAATAACCAGGACATTAAACATTCATCCCATGACTGGATCAATGCTGTGTTCCTTCTGCATGGCCCTATAGGACAAAACGTAATGTATACTGAACATATTTTCACCCTATTGTATTTCTGGCAACTTTAATTAATGAGCCGCTTACCTGGCCTTTTCCATTGGGTTTAAAGGTACAAGCCCTTCCATGTGAAAAGGGTTTTGATAATTTGAGTTCTTGCTTGTGTACAAAGTATATGTTGCAACATGGCATTATACATGTATGCAGCAAAGGATACACCCCATAACATATTACCACATTGACTCTTAAAAGGGTTAAGTAGCCTTCCTGGCCTTCTTTGTTTGTTATCGACCTGGCTTTAGCGGGCTAAGGCTCGTTTATCAGGCAGCGGTTCAGACTGCCTTAGCGGGGGGACTCAGCCCCTGCCCTGACACTCTTTAAATTGCTTTCTGCTGAGCCCAATTTAAGTGGCGTGATAAGAATGTAAAGTTCTTCATACTGACAGCTCAGAGACTGCTGCGCTCCCAGGGATAGCTCAAATAAATAAGAACCTCCCCAAAAATAACAGTGTTTACTTTAGGGGGAGCAGCCCCTGTTCTGTGGGCAGGCAGGGAAGCTCAGCAGTGTCTTGTGTAATTAGAGCTGGATCCAGTATGGTTACACAGAGATTATCACCAATTATGATGGCACTGTTAATTGATATTGTTTGCACACACTGCGGCTGGAGGATACAGCGCGTGAATCTGAAGGCAAGAAAGATGCAGTGAATATGACACAGCCTGGAGCGTGCTTTCTCCTACCCACAGGCCTTTTTATAATTTACATATTTGTTTATGTATCTATTAGGGTACTTGCTGAGCTGTTTATACATCTGCATCACTTTGTGCTTCCTTAACTACACATGTATAAATGGGCAAGATCTAGCAGCATACGTGCCCATTTGCTTTTTTACATACTGTAATGATTCTTAGATTATATTGATGTTATCTGTTTAACACTATGAGAAACCCCAATGCCTATTTGTTTTTAATAGAGTGAGTCATTTCCATGAGAAATGGCATTGAATGCTACTTATTAAAAGATGTACTACAAGGCTAGAACAACGTAGATACCCCTTCTAGTGCATTTGGCTATTTCAGCCACATCAATCACACATGTAGCCCTACAATCTGCCTACTAAATCATGCCTCACCGTCTGACAGACTACTGAGTGTGGCTAATGGTGAGAGAATGCAACCCATTTTGCCAACTGTAATGTGTGGTGGGTGATGAGTAATGGTCTGGGGCTGTTTTTTTATGAATTGAGCTAGACTCATTCTGTTTAATTCAATTAGAAAAAGCTAAAACCATAACTACCAAGCGGTTAAACTCCAAGAGCATAAAATCACACCTAGGAACTTCCCAGGTTGGACTACTAGGAGCTCTCCCTCTTCTGAGGAGTGGTTTCATGAAGGGCAGGGCTATGCATGGGTTACCTGTTTGAATGGGTGGGGCTAGATTAGTATAGGGGCAGGGCTAGCCCAAAGATGAATAAATACTATTTTTAATTAACTCCTTAACGACCAATGACGTGCCTGGCACGTCAAGGCGTTAAATGAGCTTAGAAAGCGCTCTTCACTGAAGCGGCATTGCTGTAATGCCTTGAAGAGGTGCAATAGCTAGATCACCACGCGCGTCCACACCGGAGTGACGCAACGCCACGCAGAGGGTGCTGCGGGCAGCTGCTCAGTCGATGACGGCGTGGGGAGGACTGCTGGAGGACGGAGCATGGCGTTCAGCGGACGCCCCAGGGAAGAGGTAAGGAGAAGGACCGGGGTCTGACAATGGGAAGTGATTAAAATACCAGCATTTGAATATTTCCCTAATAGGACATCGGGACAGGATTACCGGATTTGAAGAGAATGATTTTGAAATAGCAAAACGCTTCTTATTGCCCTATAACTTGCAAAAAACATAAAAAACATTGGGTATTTCTAAAATCTAAGATTTTTCAAATAAAGGTGAGAAAAAGTGCTTTTTTACATTTTTCACCATATTTTCTAATTTGTTTTTTTAATGGAAAATTAAATATGATCAAAAAACCAAGAAAGCCCTTCTTGTTTTAAGAAAAATATATAACTTGTGTGGGTACACTAAAAGAAAATTACAGTAAAACATAAGCACCGCAAGATTTTTAAGTCATGAAGGGTACAAAAGCAAAAAACAGCTCAGTCCTTAAGATGTTTAAAATCACTGCTTGTCGCTGGAGAACAAGGCAAATCTTTAGGCTGCGGATTGAGATCAAGGTTATGGAACATATCAGCCTTGACTTAAACTGAAACCGACTAATACAAAATTTACAGATATTTTTTAAACGCTACACTATATTTATGTTACAGCTATTTTGCACATGTAAGTAGTAATTAAGCGTGCAAATGCTATAAAATCTTTTGTAATTATACCAATTTAATGAAACACTCGAGGTCCCATACAGCCTCAAGAAAAACTAAACTATGTATGTTAAAGTAATAACATTATTAACCTGTATGGAAAGAGAATAACTCATTTTTTAGAGGTAGCTACAGTATGCTGCCCCTCCTTGGGCATACTTTGTGTTTGATTTGTGACTGCTTGAAGCAACAAATCAGTGGTTGCAAAGTGGTTGCCACTGAAATCATCAGGAACAGTTTCTGTGCATGTTCATGGGGGATTAATTAGTCCCCTGGAACTCTTGTGCCAACCAGTGCTGGAGATGGCTGGTGGTAAGTATTGTGTATGTGCACTCTGGCAAGAAGGGTATGTGTTTCCCTAAAACCTCCCATGCAAGCCCAGGACCTGAGAGTAGGAAAAAAGCACAAACATATAATGGTTGATATTGACTACAAAAAGTACTTCTGAATACATAAGAAAATGGGGCATTTAGGCCAGAGTAGTTTATTAGTAAGTCTTGCCATGTCTCTGTACCCAGAGTTACCGTACTTAGTGAAGATTTTACATCTTGTGTAAATTATGTTGTATTACACATACAGTATATTGAAGGAATATTCATGCTATGGAGTGAAAGTGAAACACCACTATAATGGCATGTTGACTGAAAGCTGACAATTAACCATTTCAATCTGAAAGGTTGTCGGATCCACTCAAATTTTCTTAGATGTCCTAAGATGCTTTAAGAATAACCCCCCCAGTTTGGGACTCATCTGTTTTTCTACAGATTAACATACCATCAACTACCAGCTACATTTTTTTCATGCATAATTTCACACAGAGATGTGCATAGTCTTTTGTAAAAAATAATTCTGTATCACCATTTCGGAATACTTGACACTCCTTGGAAGAATATTGCAGCCAAGCGTTCTTCCTCTTTCTTTTAGTCACCTAGTTGCCCTTATTCATGCTTTTTCAATTTCAACCCCCCCCTGCTACATCTGCTACATCCAAATAACTATTAAACTGAAAGTTAAATGAGTACCAAACTAACAACTTATCACAAGCATCTGGTTCTATACATCTCACTTTCCCCAAGCAGTATGTTTTAAGAATTTAAAGAAAGGAAAGCTGATCTCCATGCATTCCCCAAACACAATACTGTCATGAGTGAGGGTACATATAATAATGTAACAAAATGTATCATCTTCAATTATTATTTATTTAGCAACAACAGTACAGGTCACTTAGTCACATAGTATACAGGGTATTACAAACAGACAGAGCCAAAGAAAATGATTGGTATGGATATAGTCATTTACCTCCCAGAAAGGCGTAAATGTTAACGGATGCCGAATCAGGTATACAAGTGCTCCATTGATGCCAACTGCCAAAAGCCTCCATTATTTTCTCAGCCACATGCTCTTCTGTTTTCCCCACGCTATCTTTCTAGATCAGGGGTGCACAACTCAAGACCCAGAGGACAGCAAACAGGCTGCTGTTTCTTGGATATCTCAACTTGAGCACTGTAATCTCAATTAATTCTGTTCCTCCATAAACCGCTGCTCTCATAAGCAAATACTCTCCTACTCAATCCCTACGTTCTTCCCATAGGCTAAGGCTCTCCTCCTCACTTATGACCTCTTCATTTTACTGTCTACAAGATTTCACTCGAGCTGCCCCATATCTCTGGAATCTACTCCCAACGAACCTTCAGCTTTCACCCTCCCTCCCAACATTCAAGAAACATCTAAAAACCCACTTCTTCAGAGAAGCCGCACCATCTTAGCTGCTAGAACTTCATTGTCATTGGTACAACCACCACACTACCTCTCACCCTCTCTCTCTGTGCGTTATGTTTGTCACCTCATTCCCTCAAGATTGTAAGCTTGCGAGCAGGGCTCTCTCTACCTAATGTATCGGTTTGTCTTAGTCTGTCAATTCTTGTCTTGTCATACCCCTTGAATATATGTATTGTATTAAGCGCTGCGTAAACTGTTGGCTCTATATTAATAAAAGATAATAATAATAATAATAATAATAATCATGGTTACTGTATATATTTAAACATAATGATAGCACATTTAGTTGGACCAAAAATACCCAGGTTGGAGTAAAGAACCCGGAAGCATTTAGACTCTTAAATATGGACTATGTGTATACATGTAAGTGTGTATGCTACTGTATGATGTTCATGTGGGTACATGTTAGTATATGGTGTGTTAGTTTTTGATGTTTGTATTTGTCTAGGGGGGGTGTTAGTGTGTATATATATATATATATATATATATATATATATATATATACACACATTTGTATGCCTGTATATAGGTATTTGTAGTTAGACAGGTCCATGTACAATGCTTGATAATTTCTGCATACTGTGCCTTAGCTTCTCCTGATCTTCTCTGATTATGCTAACAAGCCCTTGCACTCTCCAACCCTTTGCACGCTTCACTAGCACTCAAGTCAATTTTCATGTTGCCAGCAGTGAATTGTTTCCCTTTCAGAGCATGTTTTGCTTACACTTCCAGTAGAGGATTTTGTCTTTTCCTTTGCCCCAAGAGACATCCTCTCCTCCTGATACCTAGTGTCCCTGTGCATAAGACTCTGCTAACAGGATGACATATCAGCTGCAGGGATCACCAGCAAAACAACTCATCTCAATGTACCCAGTCCTAAATTGCTTTTATTCTCCAGCCTGCAATATGACAATTATTCTTAGTACCAAAAAGGCATCTGTGCATATCCCACTTACAGGACACACTCCTCTCGCATTTGTCTACGGATTCCAGCCATTGTGTACATTTGTTTTTTGAGTTAGTAACAATGACATCTTACTACATTGTGTGCATTTTGTAGTATATATATATATATCTACTACTTGCACCCTCTGGAAAGGGCAGAGAGCTCTATTAATTCTCTTTGAAAACTGTATCTTCCACAATCTAGGCATCTACACATATAACTGAGTGAGATTCCCTTTTGTGTTCCTAATGACATCTAAGATATATTTTTACTTGTTTTTTGGTCTCTACTGGGAAAAAAAGTCATGGTGTCCATGAGCGCTAGTGTAGCTATAATTTGTGCTGGATTCCTATGTTTGACTTTCTGACACCATTTCATACAGGGCATAGACGAGAACTGGTTGGAGCTTAGGCAAAACAGTGAAATGGTTAAAACAGGAGGAGTGACAGCACTATCATGTAGTTAGTCTTTTTGTCTTTTAACACACACAGGTACTTGTTTCATATTTACACACTAAGACAACCCATAGTGATGTATCAAACAGCATTCCTGCCCTATACGTGGCCAAGGGTCACACTGCTCTTCCAACCCCTCCCCCCCAGCATTTACCAGAATTGAGATCAGTGTTGATGGAATAGAGATAAGTGCTTTGTTAGGGCAGTACAATTATTAGGGTGATAGGTCCACCGCCTACCTGGTGCCCATATGAAAAAGTATATAAAATGGTGTCTCTTTTTTTGTATTTTGCAAATGAATGCTGCAAAAACCAAAAAAAAATCATCGGAATCAATTTTGCGTGCCATGCATAAGTCTACATCCTTGCACTAATTGGGTGTATGTATAAGTGAGAGTATGTGTACATGTATACATATATTTACATGTGTGTTAAGGAGCAGATTCACCCAGTTTGGTATTACATAGTTACATAGTTATATAGGCTGAAAAAAGACATGCGTCCATCAAGTTCAGCCTTTCCTATATCTGTTAATTTGTTGCTGTTGATCCAAAAGAAGGCAAAAAAACCCCGGTTTCGCTCTTTCCAATTTTGCACTAACCAGGGAAAAAATTCCTTCTTGACCCCAAAGTGGCAGTCAGATCTCTCCTTGGATCAACAAGCTGTTTCCCCATAATTAAAGATTATATCCCCGAATATTATGTTTTTCCAGGTATCCATCCAGTCGCAGTTTAAACATCTGTACAGACTCTGATAAAACTACCTCTGCAGGCAGAGAATTCCACATCCTTATTGTCCTTACTGTAAAAAACCCTTTCCCCTGCTTTAGTCTAAATCTCCTTTCTTCCAGTCTAAACGCATGACCGCGTGTCCTATGCATAGTCCTGTTTATGAACAGATTTCCACACAATGGTTTGTATTGGCCCCGAATATATTTATATAACGTTATCATATCTCCTCTGAGGCGACGTTTTTCTAAACTAAACAGATTTAAATTAGTTAACCTTTCTTCATAACTATAGTGCTCCATTCCTTTTATTAATTTTGTAGCCCGCCTCTGCACCCTTTCTAGTGCTATGATATCCTTCTTTAGAAAAGGTGCCCAAAATTGCACAGCATATTCAAAGTGCGCCCTTACCATTGATTTATACAGAGGCAAAATTATATCTTCATTCCGTGACTTGATGCCCCTTTTTATACACGACAATACCTTACTGGCCTTAGCAACCGCAGACCGACACTGCACATTGTTGCCTAGTTTGTTGTCTATAACAATTCCCAAATCCTTCTCATTTGTCATTACCCCTAATTCACTACCGTTTAGGGTGTAGGTTGCTTGTGCATTCGCTACCCCTAAGTGCATAACTTTACATTTATCTACATTGAATTTAATCTGCCATTTGTGTGCCCAGTCCCCCAGTCTATCTAGATCCCTCTGCAGCACAGTAATATCCTGCTCGCCCTGTATAACTTTACCTAGTTTAGTGTCATCTGCAAACACAGAAACATGACTTTCAATGCCTACTGCCAGGTCATTTATAAATATGTTGAATAAAATTGGTCCCAGAACAGAACCCTGAGGGACACCACTTACCACTTTTGACCAGCTTGAAAATTTACCATTTATAACAACTCTTGTGGTGTTTACTATGAATTTTAGAAAGCTAATCACTGGGTAATAAACACACACATGTGTATACATTGCCAGTGCTTCCTGCAGGTGTAGTTAAAAGGTATAGTGTCAGGTCAGTGTATATGTGTACTTAATCCCAACACTCCTACCAAGGCCTTCTACACACTGCGACTGAATTAAAAGCATGGGATGCAGAGTGTGTTCTAACTATGTTTGGGGAATTGTATTTATTTTGCTGTAGATTGTCAATCAGAAATGTGCTCTGATTTCTAAATGCAATATGCACAAGTTTGGGTGTATGTATGAGCATACTTTTGTGTGAATGTTGTTGTGTACAGCTGGGTGTGTGAATGTCCTTAGCAAAGTGCGAAAAAAATAAAGTGTATCCAAAGTTACATAGTTACATAGTTACATAGGCTGAAAAAAGACATGCGTCCATCAAGTTCAGCCTTTCCTATATCTGATAATTTGTTGCTGTTGATCCAAAAGAAGGCAAAAAACCCCGGCTTCGCTCTTTCCAATTTTGCACTAACCAGGGAAAAAAATTCCTTCTTGACCCCAAAATGGCAGTCAGATTTCTCCTTGGATCAATAAGCTGTTTCCCCATAATTAAAGATTATATCCCCGAATATAATGTTTTTCCAGGTATCCATCCAGTCGCAGTTTAAACGTCTGTACAGACTCTGATAAAACTACCTCTGCAGGCAGAGAATTCCACATCCTTATTGTCCTTACTGTAAAAAACCCTTTCCTCTGCTTTAGTCTAAATCTCCTTTCATCCAGTCTAAACGCATGACCGCGTGTCCTATGCATAGTCCTGTTTATGAACAGATTTCCACACAATGGTTTGTATTGGCCCCGAATATATTTATATAACGTTATCATATCCCCTCTGAGGCGACGTTTTTCTAAACTAAACAGATTTAAATTAGTTAACCTTTCTTCATAACTATAGTGCTCCATTCCTTTTATTAATTTTGTAGCCCGCCTCTGCACCCTTTCTAGTGCTATGATATCCTTCTTTAGAAAAGGTGCCCAAAATTGCACAGCATATTCAAGGTGCGGCCTTACCATTGATTTATACAGAGGCAAAATTATATCTTCATCCCGCGACTTGATGCCCCTTTTTATACACGACAATACCTTACTGGCCTTAGCAACCGCAGACTGACACTGCACATTGTTGCCTAGTTTGTTGTCTATAACAATTCCCAAATCCTTCTCATTTCTCATTACCCCTAATTCACTATCCATTTTAGAGATGCAGGTGTGCATCAATGCTTAAGGCTCTCAAAAGGCTAATCATGTCTGGTTTTTGTCTCTGATTCTTAAATAAATGTGCACTAACTAAAAAACACCATCTCTCTTGCTTATATTCAGATCCCATTCATATTAGTATTCACAACCTTTTTCCGCCTATGTGCTATTTACTGATCTGTAAATCCTAACTAGCCCTCATTCCTAACCTTGATATTCTTCTTAATCTCCAAATGATTCCCTTACATAATATCCCTTACCTGTGACATCTCATTGCTCCACCCCAGTCCAACCCTTACCCTTGGGTCTTATTGAAATAACATTCTGTCCCTTATCTCACCCCAATCCATTCTTTGTTTATTTCCCCTTGTCTGGTTATCTCACTGTATAAATGATAAATGATATTCTGAATGCATCCCAGTGTCAGTCTCTTGGCATATCAAACTGTCAGTTTACCCCTCCTTTCCATAACGAAGACTTCAGACAACATGCAAGGAAAGAGCTGATGTGTGGGGTCCTTCACAATGTTGTCTAGATATTTGAGGGTTGATCATGTGTAATATATTATTAATGATAATTTGTCTAAACATTTGGTAGTAGAAGAAGTGGTTCCATATACCGGTACTCATTTTTTTTCCTATGGTGAACAAAGGAACAATTTTTTCAATCACTGGAACAAGCCTTGAACGTAGAGGAATACAGATTCCTTATTTAGTTTAGGAACGTCATGTTTTTCAATAAGACTATTTCATGTTTCACTGTAAGAGCAGTAAATATGTAGAATTTATAGCAAATTATGGTTAGTTTTGCTGCATTCAGCTAATACCTTAAAAGTGTTTAGACACATTTCTGCCAACAGTAAGCCTACATGGTTATAATAAAAAAAACTGCATAAGTAGCCTTGATTCAGGGAAACCATCTTGCTACATATGACTGCTTGTGCAGCACAGCAAAATACAATAGCGCTATATAAATCAATAAATATGTACTATGGATGGGGCCGACGAAGAAGAAGAACAGATTCATGCTGCTACTGGCTTAGGTACCTGGTAGAGGTCTCTGCTAATCTTCCACGAATGTTGGTATAAAATAAATATGTGTGTACTTATGAAGCTGAACTCTCAATAAAGTCATTCACACAGTTAAGTGACCATAAACAGCATAAAATGTGCACTGTCCCAATTATATTATATAGGTTAATTCAGTCCTTATTTTCCTAAATACTTTGCACTGTTACTTAAATAGCTATCAATGCGTCAAAACGTCACATAGGAAAGTTTTTAGAGCCCTATCTCCTATCCATGCTGCCAACCAAACCCCCTAAAATAAGTGTCCTTCTTTGACCATTTAAGATGTTGGAAGGTATGTTTCAATTTGCTGACCTACCCCTTATGTAGTGTCAAAGGTGTTGGATGGGTTCACAGTGTTAAGAGGAACAGTCAAGCCTATCATATAGTCCTTAGAAAAACCCTTAGAAAAAGCAGCAGCTCCCGAGCCCTATAAAACTGTATATGATGGCTGAGTTGTCCCTTAAAGACTAACCACCTAGTAGTGTGCTATATGGCATTCATACTATACAGTAACTTCTCAGGAACAGCCTTTTTGCGTCTTAGTGCTTCACCCTCAGAATTTGTACTGTAGATTAAAGAGGCAGTCTGGTGCCCCATACTGTCCCACCAATCAATAATGCATATTAAATTACTTTGTAAGTACTATAATATGCATATGTTAAACCTATTTTGTATTAAAAAAGAAAAGCATTTACCTCAAGGAGAAAACTGCAGCTCCAGAACTGCAGCATAAATGCCCCCTCCACAGTCCAACCGTTCGAGATGGTTCTGGCTGCTTGAAGCCACCAATCATTGAAATGAAAATGCTCCCATTGAGAAGGGTCTTATTGGAGCTTGAGCTTACTGGCGGAGAGTATACTGCACATGTGACACGCGAAAACAGTAATGTCACAGTAATTTTGTATCACATTATATACATAAAATATTTTGGAACTGACAGCTCTGTATAGAAACAATATAGCTTCTATAGAGAGCTGTCAGTTCCAAAATATTTGTGATTTGCAGTATGGGTGTTAACAAAAAAGAATATCAAATGTTAAGTCAGCCAAATATGGTTGTGATAGTATACAGTCAGAGTTAAAGATTTGCTCTGCAGCTCTACGTTACATTTCTGGAATGGATGGTTAGGTCTTGGAGTGTTAGCTAAAGGGGAATTCCATATATGTCATTTATTCAATAGGTAGAAACAATTGGAGAAGAAAGATCACTTAGTTTTACAGAATTACATTGATCTGGAACATAAAGCCTCCATAAATCTGCCTATACGATGGTCCTGATAGGTTAATTTCATTTTAATGGTCTTTATTACCACTAAATAACCTTATAAAGACAAGGCTGTGGGGGACACAAGAATCCCAGGGGCAGGCATACCTGTAGGGACACTTTTATTATGTCCAGGATAATTAAAGAAGGTAGAGTCTATTGATAATAAACCCCTCAGCAGCATGTTGAATTGTACTACACACGTGCATAGCTTAACTACTTTATCTGGAAGAATAATGAGTCAATTAAATAAAAGTAGGTAACTTTACTCAATATGCAATTTAGACATCATCGTCCTGATTAACAGTATTCTACACAGTCAACCCTTACGAAAAAATGACTGCCGTTTTTCTGAAGTAATACTGCAGTTTTTTTGGACATGAAAAAACTGCAATACTGCACTTTTACTGCACTTTTACTGCATTTGTACTTCACTGTACTTCACGTTTACTGCAGTTATTTTTGTAAGGAAGTACAAATGCAATAATGCTGCAGTACACTGAAGTACAACCGTAGGTTTGCAATATAAAAAAAAGTACAGTAAATGTGCAGTAATACTGCAGTAAAAGTGCAGTGTTGCCGTTTTTTCATGTCCAAAAAACTGCAGTATTACTTCAGAAAAACTGCAGTAATTTTTTCGTAAGGGACATTGTTAGTTTTTTCACATTTGAACATACCAGGTTATTTTATAGACATGCATTTTATATGTTTTTCCCCAATGACTTTGTTCGGTATGATGACTAGTGAGGGAATGAAAAAAAAACCCAGCATAATTTATATTGAGTTGCATGCTGTTATTTGCACAGATGTGAAGAATTAGAATCAAAACATAGTTTATACCTAGTTACAAGTCGCCAGCCCTGTAAGTGCTGCTTATCTGCTCTTAGAGGGTTCTATGTGTCATTATTTACTAACAATGTTACTACATGCCCTGGACCCTGTCCATGGTCCTGACTGTGGTGATTGACTATTTCAGCTATATCCAGTGGTTGAATGAGGTCCAGGCCATTTGCTATTGACCATAAACATGTGGCATTCATTTTAGCAGAACAAAAACTGTTCAATAATAACACGACATCCTTTCCACTCCACATATCTCTGGGTGGTTAAGTTAGTTCAGTTTCCCTCATTTACTACTGTAAAGTACTGAGGTTAAGTATCTGAAACATAACCGGGCACCAGGTTCTTCAAATCTAAGTCTGCTTAAGGAGGGTGACATGTGTCTAATAATTATCCAGCCTTATGGTGAATCCAACGCATATCCATATTGATGCAGAGTATTAGCAATATTTTCCACCCAAACTGTCAGGCTGCAGGTTTTAACATTGAGTGTCCTATTAGCTATATACCTGCAGGTTAGAACTAGAATAAAAAAAACTGAAATGCCTTAGTATGTTAAGAGCCTTCTATTGAGAATCTTTGCACCTGCCCCTTTACTTGATTACATATAATTAATATTTATGTGTTTCTAATTATATAAGGCAAACAAGGCCCACCGGAAAGTCATGGTGGTGCATTGAGGATACTGCTCTGTTTACAGACTTGACTTTCAATAGCTGAAGCAAGGGCCCGTGTGGAGCAGATAACCAGGCTATGGGATTGCAGGGGAGAAGCATACAGAGGGGTAAAGGGGTATAAACAAAGACGGGGAACAAATAACTTGGCAAGTAAATAAAAAGATAGACAGACAGATGGGTAGAGAGAAAGACCGAACATAGATGGGTAAAGATAGACGGATGAATAAATAGACAGATATATGGATGGATAGGTAAATATAGATAGATGGACAGACAAAATAATAGGTGGAGACAGAGGGACAGAAAGGGAGATATAGATACATAGATAAATTGACTACAATGTTCATTTAAATTAAGTTTGCTCTAGTTTTCCAAATCCAGTACGCCATCATTTTTTTTTTTTTTTAATCTTTATTCTGGGTTTTTTTTAACTTGTTTTGGAGAAGATGGAAAATGTCATGTCAATAAAGCTTGATTTGATTGGACTTGATTTTAATAGAAAAATGCACATACCAAGAGAAATAAGCCTATAGAGAAAGAGCAGAGGAACAAACAGCGTGCAGTGATTAATGAAGCTCTGTTAGGGATAACGAGGCTATTCTAGCTGTAACTCTCGTTCAGGTTAATGGTATATACAGTATTGCCAAATGGCTGTGCTCTCCCTAACTGAGCTTGATAAATGTACTCTACAGGATGAGAACAAGGGAAGGAGACACTTTACGCTTCCACAATGAAGATGTATAACATATTAGTTAATAAAAGGATACTATATTTTTATATTACTCAATTTACATTAAATATCATCCTCTTATGTGATAAAATACATATTTCAGCAGTATAAATGTCAGCTGCCCTAACATTGCAAGTTACTGATTGTAGCATTGTTTTTTCTATTCGTTAAAACCATTAAACATTTAAATCTGAATTCTGAATTAAAATTATCTTTATGTATGAGTTTCCTGTTTTCCATAAGCAAAAGAAACCTTTTCAGTCTTTTTAATAAAAGTGATACAGAGCGAAGGGCAGCTTTGAGGAACCTCTGAAAAGCTCTTCCATAAACTAAAATTGGAATGATAAACGATAAATATCACAAACAACTTGAACATATACTGTAGATATAACAAAGTGTGTTTAGCAAAGTGGATAACAAATTAAATGCATACAAAAAAACCCAAAACAAACCAAAACACAGCTGAGAATGACAGAGAAAAAAACCCAGAAAAGATTTAGATGGGAAAATAAACAGAAGAATAAAAGAGGGATTTAGAGCTAGTGTTTATGAATTAGCTTTTGTTATGAGGATATGAATATTTATTGTTCTGTTGTGATTAAATGGTAGAGATTTTCTGCTATGTAGGAGATCCTTTGGTGGGTTACCAAAGCAATCCACTTAATTATTTAATATGTAAATGGAGATAAACACTTCCTTTTTTGGACTTTTCATTCATACCAATAGAACCTGATCAAACTTAGCCATCACGGAGTCATGGGGAATAGGACAAACACACATATTAACTACAGAAGAAGAGAAACAGAAATCAGATGCAGATTTCCAGAAAAGGTGAGCAATAATGTGTGTGTGTGTGGGGGGGGGTGCATTCTTTTGCCTGTCTCCCAATATTTTCCTGCCCTGAGATGATGGGTTTATGTATTAACATGCCTGGAGATGGTAGGATGAGTGGAAGTCCACATGGTCAACCTATAAGTAGATATAGAAAACAGCTAACTTAGAAAGCCACAGGCAAGAAGCTGAAATGCTGACAGACAAAACAAATGCCCCACTGGGCTGCTTCGATTTCAGTATTTTGAGCAACTGCCTTAATGCACTGCAGTTCTTCATACAGCCACCAGGGGTTGTAGAGTAATAAGAATTTTACATAGCAGCATTACATGATAACTGGTCCCTTTTTGCGCTTCTTTAACAGAGTTTCTGTCGGATTCCCTTTTCATACATGTGTATTAGACAGGCCTGGATAGTGATATCTCTCAAAGGCGGCTTAATCATTGGGTCACAATGCTGAACTTGTCCTCTGTGCCACATATTGACTTCCTCTGCTGATGTGTCACTACTTATAGTGCAGGCAGAGTTGGATAAATAATCAGCTCTCCAGAATATGATAATGCTATATAAAACAATAAATAATCATAGTAATTATTAATAATAATCACCACTGTTTAATAACAGAACATCAAAAGAAAAAAAACATTGAAGTCTTATTCAATGAAAGTCTCATCCTCACTTTGTATAATTGCTTTAATCTTAGTAATTATGTAAATTAATACTTCAGCTCATATTAAATTAATTTTTAAAAAACACCACACACATGCTATTTGTTTTTACATCACTTTGACTGAGTTGACCATCAGGGCCGGCCCAAGACATAATGCCGCCTTGGCAAAGTGTCACACACACACACCCCCGCCGACACCAGGGGTCATTATCTACCCTTCCTCTCCCTCCCTATTATCTACCCCCCCCTTTGTACTTACCTTTCAGCAGTCCTGCGGTGAGTCTCCCTGCTCTGCCATGGTGCACGCTGGTTTACTGCTGAGCGCCGGAAATTACGTCATTTTCCAGCGCTCAGCATTACAAGCCGGCCCCGAGCTAGAGGGCTCGCAGAGGAGAGAGAGGAGCGCCGAGCGGGTAAGCGAAAACCACTCAGCGCCTCTCTCTCCTCCGCTTAAAAAAAAAAGGCGCTTGGGCTTGGGCCGCCTCTTCAAAAGTGCCACCTGGGGCAAATGCCCCACTCTGCTCCATGGTAGGGCCGGCCCTGTTGACCATACTTCATTGTGCTTCACTATTTAGTCTGAGCTTGATAGTGCTTGCTGGGTGATTCAGTCTCCATCTTCAGCTGGTGCAGCACAACAGAGCTTTGGGAGTCACAAATCTAAGACAAATAGTTCAATATTTTATTATTTTGGAAAGATGGTTTATGTATACATCAAAAATATAAATTACTATATTTAATTTCTTTTTGTATGTATTTAAATGTACATTTTGGCTGTGAATGTAGAGACCTTTCATGCTACTACAGATGAACCCTCCAATGGTATACACATACATTTTTCTATTATATATACTATATAATACTATATAATATAAACATAATTACATCAAATTATGTCACTGAAGAATATACAATTTAGCTGAATGATCTCCTGTAATGCTTTGCGGGTTCTATGGTACATACAAAGTCAATGTTTCCCTTTACCCTAGTACATTTTCCACCTGTCTCAGGTTCTGGGTCCCATGAATTAGGGCCTGAGTCCCAAAGCAGAATTGGTAGATATGAGTGCGGCATTAATGCTTTGTTATGGAAATAAAGGACACAGTGGATTCTTATACTGTGAAAAATGTTGTGGAGAATTTAAATTGTTACTTCAATATAATGTTAAGTATTGGCCACACCAGTAGTCCATGGATAAAGGGCTATGCATTGTACAATAACAATCACTGTACCAGCTGACCTGGTATTGTGCGTTTTTTTTTTATATTAGGGGGTTGTGATATTTAAAATAGAAACCTGTCTTCAAATAGCCCACATATCTCACATCACCTTTTTAGTGCATGTGTTGTTCCAGCCAATAGAAAGACTGTGATGTTTTGCAATAATCTGATTCAGGTAACAAAATAAACATATCCATGTACCAGACTCTCCAGAAACCAAATCTATTAATTTGGGTGAGAAACAGGTGCTTCAGTCTGGAATGGACAGGCAGGAGCTTTCTGGAGGTGACTGAAGAATGACCTTTACCTGTAGCATGAAGTCCTGGAAGACACATCTAATTTTAATTGATTAATTGCTGATTGGACTGCAATGATATAGGGTTTATGATCTTTTGCTGAACCCCTAGGTGGTTCCTGCTGGATTTGTCAGTTCCTAATCAATCTCTACAGAGAACTAGACAAGTAGACACAGGGAAAGTACTTAATTGCATTGGGATGATACAAACCCAGCATATAAAACACAGTCTTAAAGGTTGTTGCCGATCTGCTCAATAGAGGTGTACGGTAAGCAGCCGTGGAATTAGGTTATGAAATACATTTTATATCATTTCATATGGAAGCATCAAATTGCCCGTTACTGTAAGGTTTCGTCCAATCTGTAGCATTAGCAATGTGTTAGCATACAGTAACTGTGCTGTGTAACGTTGGATGAAGATTATACAGCCCCCCCTCCTACTTGCCCTGAAAGGTACCCTTGTCTGTGCCAATCTGGCTTTTTCTCATGTAAATGAATAGAGAGACGGTTTAGCAGAGGATAGGATGGGATCAGACACAGTGCCTGTAGGCAACTCGGCTCGCAGCTTCTCCTCCTCCTAGTGGCACCAGAGGTCGCTCTGATTTTCTTAAAGACAGTTCACACATCTTTGCCTTCCCAGACCTCCCTTATCGCTTGCATCTGAGCAGAGTTTCGCAGGAGCTAGGAGGTGCTGTACGGATCATGTCCATATGAAGTGGCATGAAGAAAGGAGCCCTGGAGCTATCCATCAGTATTCTACACTACAGAAGGAGGACACAGGAAATCTCCTATCTACCCTTCCTACCTTGTGCTCAACTTTAGGATCACTGTAGAGGGATTCGCGCTGAAGGCTCTCATTGCCTGTTAGGTGGTCAACAGGTGGGACTCTCCAATACGCTTGAATCCGCCTTGTACCATTGGTGAAGGAGACCCGTGTGGTATTTTCTCTCCTTACTGGTCCTCTAGAAGTTTTCATCATTACTTCCAAAAGTGAAGAAGACTTCCTAGCCCTGGCAGCGTCCAGGCTGAGCCGCAGGAAGAGGGTGATTGGTGCGGCTATAGGGGTGGCCATGGTGCTGATATTGCTCATAGCTATTCCTTTGCTGGTAAGCAGTTCAAAGACAAGCACCCACTATGAGATGCTGGGGAGCTGTAGGATGGTGTGTGATCCCTATACACCTCAGACACAAGGAGCAGAGTCCAGCCAGGAGCTCTCCTTGATATCGCCTCCACCTCCTCACCTGCAGAGCGGCAAGGGAGACCAGACCAGAAAGGGAAAGTCAGGAATAAGAGGTCTTCCAGGACCTCCTGGGCCTCAGGGACCCAGAGGACCCCCTGGTGAACCAGGACGACCTGGCCCCCCTGGACCACCGGGCCCGGGACCAGGTGGATACGTGTCATCCTACTACAGTCCTAAAATCGCGTTCTACGCTGGGCTGAGGAAACCGCACGAGGGTTACGAGGTATTGCGATTTGATGATGTTGTTACCAATGTGGGGAACTACTATGAACCCTCCACGGGTAAATTCACCTGCCCCTTGCCGGGAATCTACTTCTTCGCTTACCACGTGCTGATGAGAGGTGGGGACGGGACCAGTATGTGGGCAGACTTAATGAAGAACTCCCAGGTAAGACACCTTTCAGAACGTCTTCACATCTAAATCTACCTACATACGATATATATATATTTATATATATTATATATATTATATATATATATACATATATACAAATCAGCATTGCAACACAAGTGAATAGCTTGTTAATTCTTAACTCCATTTCATAGAGAAGTGAATGAAATGCAGTTATTTTGATCTAAATTAAAGCGCTGTATCTCTCATATGATTCCCCCATGTGTCACACTTGGACAGTTATCAAGCTAGCTTGGCTAAATGCATCGTGCCTCCTATACATCTTTAAATTGTTTGTTACATAGTGATAAATGTTTAACTCTCGCCACGGTGGCTAATGCGCGTTTACCATTTATTTGGGTAACAGCCTTAGCCTACACACACACAGCAAATATCTACCCCAGACTTTGGATAATTGCCCCAATACCATTGGACCGAAAATACGTGTAAAGAGTGATATTAAAGGGATCTGGAATCTAAAACATTAAATCTTTACAATCGGCTATTCTCTCTTAAAAGTATCACAGGTACCTGCACTAAATGTATTAATTAATTTCCAACTTCTTAACTCCAACCGCACTGGTTTCTAAGGGCCACAGCTACATATCATAGATGGGCAGTGCGGCCAGGATTTGCTTGGCACTAAAAGATCTTCAGTCTGATCTAAGGGAACTCTGATCCACAGGTGGTAAGATGGGTGCTTTCATGACAAAGACCTAATAATAAGTACATTATTTTATCCGATTTAACTGGGCACATATTACCTGGGTATTCAATAATTAACCTATTAATTACAGTCTTATGCCACCTAGATGGCTGCAAATTACGGATCTTATAGGGGTTTACGGCAAAACACCTGTGTGTTTAACAGTGTATTTTCATATATATATATTATATATACATATACACATACAGTACCTATTATATATATATATTTAAATAATTATAGTTTATATATATATTTTCTTAAATATCATATGTACAATATATATAGATATATTCTAAATTATATATATATATATTCAATCTTGTCACCTAATAACAATAATTCGATTTCTTAATCGAACCCTACGAAGCTTACCAGAAACCTTGAGTCATCTGTTAGTTTTGCTAAAGGACATTCCAAGATTGTATATTTTTTTTATTTCTCCCACTCAAAACATTAAGGTAATCACACAAACTTAATTCGATTCGTTAGAAGATATTTCGATTGTGTCGCCAGACTTAAAAATACAATGAAAAGATGATATTAATAATGAGTGTAAAACGAGACAACTACAAATACCGTACTATGCGTAGCGCTCTCCATGTGTTTGAACCCTAGCGGATAAACGAATGCAGGAGTTATTCCCGCATGGATACGACTTCCAGCTGGTCCTGGTAAAGTGACTTCACATAGTGACCCGTGTCTACCAGCTGGGATCGCAGACCTCCCATGAGATAGATACACGAAAACTTTGTGGATATATATATATATTGTATTTTATATGTCCATTATTATATGTCCATTATACAATAAGATTCCCTGTCTATTTCTCTTCTGTTCTCGCTGTTACTCTGTTTTGTGGGATCGTGTAAAGGGGTACACAGTGTTTTGTGGGATCGTGTAAGGGGTACACGGTGTTTTGTGGGATCGTGTAAAGGGGTACACGGTGTTTTTGTGGATCGTGTAAAGGGGTACACGGTGTTTTGTGGGATCGTGTAAAGGGGTACACGGTTTTCTGTTTTGTGGGATCGTGTAAAGGGGTAATGCTGTGCGTGGCATGAAGTGCTCCGTTTACTCGAATCCTATTCATTTGCTTTTTGGAATTAGCGGTGCGATCCTTTGGGGAAGGGAAGGTAACAGCTGCTGTCTATCCCTGGTTGCTCATTATCGTGCGTCTCTTATTTGTTTAAGGTATCTCATCAGCATATATATACTCAGCGTACCCCCCCCCCCGTATACATGTGGCATGCGGGGTTTGCATTAAATAAGCTTGTAGTCCACTCCTCAGCCAAGGAACAGCCAGCACTTTTTACCCTGTACATGGGTGAATATTCTATATTGGTGTCTGTCCTCCATTCTTTTACTGAGATGCTAAACTTTCCAAGATTCAATTGAGTTTCTTTCTTTCTTTCTTTCTTTCTTTCTTTCTTTCACTCTTTCTCCCTCTCTCTCTTTCTTTCTGACTCTCTCTTTCCTTCTCTTCTGTTTGGTCACTTCGGTAGTGAAAGGGTTAACCCCACTGCTGCTTCCAAAGAGGTCAGCTCTGCAGGTAGAGAAGTAGAAGGCAAAAGCCAAGGGATCATTTATCAAGGCAGAAAAGGGGCATTAGTGACAAAAGAAGGACATTTCACGTGTGCTCTTTCTTTGCTAATGTTTGTAGACCTAACTCTGCTTAAATAATTACATTAATGTTTGGACCGCATAATAAAAGTACACAGTTATCATTATATCATGACATATATGATGTACATATGATGGTGTACTAACCAGATATGAGTGTGTATATATATATATATATATATATATATATTTATTTCTATATATATATACAAATGAACTGAATCTACATCTTAAAATGTATCTTTTCATCTTGTGTTAACCCTTTGATTCCAGATGAGTGGGTTTAACCACTAAGCATTAAACATGTTAATGAAAATCTAGGTGGTTTGTCTTCTTCACCTAAAAAAAACAATCATTAACAGTTCTTAAAAAATATAAATTTTATTTTCTACGTTTGTATGGGTGTTGCGAGCCATCCTTTATCCTTATTTAATTATTTATCAATGCATCTATTTATTATTCTTTATCAGTGGAGACAAAGAGACAGAGAGGCTGGAAAATAGAAAGAGACTGAGAACAAAGAAAAGAGATGCTTCCCTAATAGTGGAGAATATATTTTTTTTTTTATGGGCTGCGGGTGTAGTTTCAATGTATTGGAATATAATATATGTTCACCCTGTAAAACCAGACACATCCCCACAGGGCCATCATTAAGAGAAGAGGTTAATTAAATACCTATCCAAAAGAAGATCACAGAGAGTTATTGAATTCCGCTTTGAATCACCCAGTAATTATATGTCAATATGGTGCTGTCCAAACATGTCCTCAAGGGCCACTGACCTGCCAGGGTTTTAAAATTTCTCTAATTAACAAGTAATTAACCAATTACGTTTTCAGCCTGTGTCACAAAAAACATTCTTTATTGCCCTGTGACTTCAAAAAATCAGTGGCCCTAGGGGGCTGCACTGCCCCTAGAGTAATAGATTTTAAAAAATGACTTTAAAAAATGTCTGTTATATCTATTCAAAATAATGAATTAGAAGATTTATTGCCATTTTTGGCACGTATGCATAAAAACAATTTCACTATGACTATAATATGCCTTAAATCTTAGACATGCCTTTTTTATGAGAACTGAAGTGGGTTCTTCAAAGGTGTGCACATCCATTAAGCATCTTTATACATTATATATATAAAAAACAAAAAAGTGTATTAGTTTAGTGTCAATAAACTGCTAGAGCAAAAATGAAAATAATAATATTACATACACGTCTAATGCTTTAGATTTTTTTGACAGTGTCTTGTGGCAACTTAAACAATTCCTTACGTCATAAAGACACAAATAGCAGGCCGTTTGGCCATCAACATCTACCACGGCCTCCATCCATGCTACAAAATAATAAACAGTATATTTGGTGCAGCAAACAAAAATCATTCTACAAGGTATTATATTCATAAACAACAAAACAATCCTAAACTACAAAGAGATTATGTTTTAAACCACAGTATTGCCAAAAGCAGTATTAAATAAACCGTGTCTGTAAGAATTGGAAAATGTGCTTAGATCCCAAGGAACACCATTTAGGACTTCAGAGGTCTCTTCTTGTTTTGTAGTTTGGAGCAGGTGGGGTGATGATGCTTTAAATATTGGCACTTATGGGTCCAGTGTCCAATAAGGCCCCAGTGGACAATGCAACCCTACACAAATACTCACTGTGCTGCAGTATAATAAAGAAATATTGTTGTATGAACGTACAGTACACTACCTTCAAATGTTCTGGGTCACTTTTCATGGCTGTTTTCATGAAAAAAAGAAGGACATTTCTAGCTGTAACATAATTGCAAAACGGTTTTCTAATGATCAATTAGCCATTTAACCATAAACTTGGATTAGCAAACACAATGTGCCATTACAGATTAATACCGTCTATACATTAATACATTAATAACGTCTATACTGTATTTCTGATCCATTAGATGTTATTTTAATAGGCAAAATGGGGTTTTCATTCAAAAACAAGGACATTTCTAACTGACCCTAAAGTTTTGAATGGTAGTGTATATGTTCTTGTATAAAATTGAACTATTTTGTATCACCAGTGGAGGCTTTATTTTTTTACCTTGTTGCTCAAGATAATAAACGCTGGATCTCGTGTTTCATCGTGAAATATATGATATGTAATCAATATTTTTATTTTTTTGCCCTTTAGGTCTACAGCCTAATATCCTTTAAATATTTTCTTACTGATCATGAGAAACACAGCTATCTCAAGTATACATAACTATCTTAGTTATCTATATTATCTTAACATTTAAAAAAACCTTTATATTGTCCTCAAACCCAAATTGTGCTTAATTAAGATAATTTGCTTACCACCATTGTCAAATTACACCATAGGATTTTTGGGGCATTAACAATATTAATGGGTTTGTATTTTTAAAATTCCAGGGATGTGTACCCATATTGTAAATATCTGTTTTTGTAAAAGGACCAGTGAAATGTTTCAGCAGACCCTGGGGTATACTCGACAGACATTGTTTAGAATATGTGTATGATATGATTTGACCTGCTGGGTAATGCTAGAACTCAGAAAACCAATGCTTCTCTCTGCTTGGCTGTTTTAAATCCAATGTCTAGCTTTAGGCATTTTAAATGTTTATGTTTTGGGGAACGCTAACAGCTTTCTCGTCATATGAAATCAGCACAACATTATTAGTAGGTGAGATACAGATGGGTTAGGTGCTGGCATTCTGCCTTCCAATCTTTTATATCCCTGTCAGAAGGATGTGACAAGGTGAGGAACAATGAGTCTGTGCTCCAAGGCAGGGACGCAACCAGACAAGAAGGAGGTTGGTGTATGTACCACAACATTTATACTGTACAAAATCATTTCTATACACATATATGCAATCTAACATTATTGCATATAGAACAAGCAATTGATCTTCTCCTAGTTAAAATCACACTCATCTTCATTCCTTAGGTTTATCTGCTCTGTTTTTCCCATTCTCTAGTTATTTACCCCCATGTTTATCATCCAGGCTTTAAATATGTATCCTATTCTCCAATTATATACCGTCTACTTTTATCATCTACTCTTTAATTATTTAACCCTTTTTTCCTAACTTTACTCATTCCAGCTTTTTCATTCTTCGTCAAATAAAAATTATTCTGATTCTTGTTGATCAATTGCTTAAAAATTCTGAAAAAGCGAGCCAGTGCCAAGTCCCATGGATTTGGAGACTCAGACAATGTCCAGCAAATGAACATTACCCTATGAACAACTGAGTGATTAATATATAGCATAAGCAGTCCAGCGATATCAGCCAACTTTGGAGCTGAAACTATTCTCACACTATTAATATTATTATTTATTGATTTATATAGCGGGTTCATTTTTTTAAATTTATTAAACATACAAAAATTACATATATAAATAAACACATAACAAATTTACATACATAAATACATATAAAATACATATAAAATACAAATACAAAACAAACAAACATTCCAAGAAATGGTATATTATTTATATTAATACTTTTTCTGTGTATTCTTCCAAATTTTAATTTTATTGGAACTTTATTTGAGAAGAAATCATAATCATTATTTAGGCAAGACTCTCTGCATCTGAAGAACCTCTCCATCTTTTGCTCAAAATATTAAAGCAGAAAAGTAGAATATGATTTCTCTAATATATTAGCACTGAACTGATCCTGCCCCATGCCTGGATGCCAGTAAATGGAACAAGCGACACTATGTGCTACTAATATAGAACATTATAACAAGCATACCAAAAAGCTAAACATTCCCTAAATGGTTACTCTACAGCCCTAACTAAAGTAAAGGTTATTTCTTCCTCATATCTACATTGAGTAGTTGCTACCAGAGGTCATTCTATGTTTTTAGACAGCCTAAGCCAAGACATTTAGAGGGCATGTCTCCTACACAAGAGATTAATTTAATTATACAATGCACAAGCAATACAATTATGTTAACTATCGTCATAGAAAAGTAATGTGATGCTGCTTCTATGCCATTCTTGCACATTTACCTGTCAATCCATTAATGATGATTCACAGATAAATAAGGCAGCACCTGCCCTTGATGATTGATTTGCTTACTATATAACAAGCTAGACTGTGCGCATTCAATTGGTCATCGCCAATGTACATGCTCCAAACCTATGTGCATGGTGAGGGTGGCCAGAGAGTGATGCAATAGTAGAAGAAGTCTTGCCACCGCCATCATTACCACAGCCTGGTTTCATTCCCCATATCATATCAGCTGTATATTATATCACCCCTGGGCTGGTGTGCATTGAATGGCTAGAACAGCTTTTACAGTCTGGCTCTGTTGCTTCTACAGCAGAAATTAACTTTTATATTCTAATCACAAAAGCTAATGCAGACTGTAGATGACCCTGTGCAGGAAAAAGGTTACACTTTCCACAGGAGAGAAATGGCTTTGTTTCATAATAAATGGAGGTAACAGGAGGTGATGGGTAAAGGCAGACAGAGAGCTCATTGTGGGAATTGGGCTGTAGAGGTGCGGCTGTCACTTAGACACAGTGCAGGCTGAACACACTCTCACCTGACCATCTGGCAGGGCATACACCATAAAGGTCCCGGTCGTCTGGTTTCCAGAGTAACCCACCCTTTAGTGCCCATGGAAAGGAGAAGATAGTAGCGGGGTCGCTGTTGGGAGACATCATCTTTTATGTGCATGAAATGTGCATGTGTAGACTGGGTCAGGGGGTGATATGCGGGCTCATCCCTTGGGATAGTCTCAGAAAGGGAGATTTGTGAAGCATCAGTCTGTGCATATTAAAACCTTCAGCGCTGCCTAGAAAATCATATGATTCAGGCAAGATTTTGAAAATCCACTTTTTTTATAATAACGCAGCTGGCTAGGAATAAGTATCACCAGAGCTTCTCGGCACAAAAAATCTGCCGATACTTTATATGGATGTAAAACTATTTGGTAGGGATCTCATAATGATGAAATCAGACCAAATCCATGACAGTTCTGCTTCTCAAGATACTACAGCCTGATTGCACATTAAAGCGATCTAAAAACTAAGTAGATTTACGTAGATCCTTCATTATGTATAGTTAATAAAGTGTAATATAGTGCTTCACCTGACCTCACCAACAACTCCATATCATTACTATGGTACCCACTTAAAATCATTTCTGAACTGAGTGATAATTATTAACTTGTAAGCTTATTAAAATTAATGATATCGCTGATTATGCGCTCTGTGTCTGATAATTAGGAATTGCAAAGACAGCAAGCCCTTTGGCAGCATTTTATGTAGGGCTGGAGTAGTTGATAAAGTTAAGAGCATGTCAAGAAAAAAACAGGAATATTTAGCTCCTTATTATGTAGGCAATTGCGTGGATTTTCAACTGGTTACCAAGTAGATTTTATCTAATCCCTGAACTACAGATAAAAAATGTTTTTTGGTTTTTTTTAATTTTCTGGGAACATGGTAGATAAGTGGAACAGCCTCCTAAAAAATGGTAGGGGCTAATGCAGTGAAGGAATTTTCATAGGGTAGGCATATGGTTATCTAGTCTAAAATGAGACGAAGGACTGATATGATTGCAGACTAGATGAGCCGAATTGTTCTTACCTACTGTCAAATTCTATGTTTCTTTGTTAATACAGCTACTTTAATATGCAAATCTCTTATATAGGTCTTTGGTTAGGGAGCAATAAATGCAGGGGGTAGGTATAGTGGGTTTTCTTTTGCCTTCTTGCCCCAAAGTGCCAATGTAACTCACATCAAGCAGTTTTCAGGGGACAATCCTCAGACAGAGACTTCTGTCCCTGGTTATAATTATGTATCAGACAAAAGTTTCATTTACACTTTAGTATATATCTTGTATTTATAATGCTGGATACAGGATATATCTCTAGCTACTTTGTATGCAATTTGTTAAGTTATACAAAGGTTTTTTTTTAATATTAACACAACGGACAAAGAATATATATATACTCCGTATACATATTTTTATGTGTATTGCTACATTTTCTGCATACACTGATTTGTTTGTTAATACATTCACATGTAGTATGCCCCCATTTCTATAGTTGGGTTGGGCAACAAGAGTCCATTTGATTTTGAGAGTGCTTGGATTTATAGTCCAACAATGACAGCAAATTACCTAAAAACTTAGCTTTTCATATATTTTTGTTATCACTAGCACACAATACCATCTAAGGACAGGATATCCACATTCATTTCCCTAAAGTGTTATTGAAGAAACAACAACAATTTTCACATTACCAAGCAACTTATGAGATATTAATACATAATGCGACCTGCTCATCATATGAACTACCACTCATGTATTTGTCCTTCCACTTCAAATGCCCCGATTATGTTGGTGCTTTAAGAAACAGAACTAATAGTTATTAGGATGAAACAGCAGGGCTTTAATTTTCTGATCAATACTCTGTAATTTGGTTTACTCTACCAAATGTGGAGTAAATTGCCTGTTTTTGCAGTTTAAATGTGATAATGTGTACCGCTATCAGCAACATCGGTATGAACAAATCTATTCAAGGACATACAATAGACTGCCTTCTACCCATTCAAGACCAGCAAGGAGTTAATACAACATCTATACATACCCTGCTTAGTAAGGGGTGGCACTGAAAGCAGCAGAGAACCCCTGTGTATTAATTCTTTACTTTTCTATTGAATTGTTCATGGTCATCTTGGTGACAAATCAATATAAAAAATACAAATTATACAAGCATATATTTAAATGTTACAGTAACATCCATACTTTTTGAGGTAGTACCGGTATATTAAGGTACTCAATGCCACCCTTGAAAGTTTTACTATCTGACTGTTCTTCTACTGCATCATTCATCTGTTATTCATCTGTTATGGCTAGGACTGCAGGGAAGCTGAGACAAACTACCACTCCTGCATGATGGCAGCTGTATGACATTGGAAGACCTCCATCTGGTACAATCTGTTTTGTTTTAAACCAGATAGCAAGATATCAAGACACCTTAGTACCAGATCCTAGAGTTTTGACGTCACATGTCCCAACCACCCTGACCTCATCGTTTGACTTAAATACTGTAATTGTAAAAATAGGATGGATGGAGTAACACAAAATGCGGGATCCTAGAAGCGTGTGATGTCAGGGCATCCTCTCCATGTATGCTTCCTGTTTTGGATCTAAATGACTTGGAATAAGTCATTGCAGAGTTCAGTTGTCCCTCATGTGCAGTTATGGTAATGGCCAATTTTGAACCGATATTTTACAAGTGATATAAAATATATAATTAAGATGGACTTTTTGTGCAACAAGAAACCTTGGTGGCCCCTATGACCTGGGGACCTCCTGCACTGAGGGGATAATGTTACATTTATTAATAGGTTATTGTAGGGATACGAGGTAAGGGGCTTTGGACTGGCACATACAAAGTGTTAGTAGGAAGGAAATCAGTACTTTGTAGTTGTATGTGCTGAGCAGAGTTTATACACTAAGGTTTTCCCTTTTTCATTGGCACTGCCCTGATTGTAAGCCTCTGATGAAGGCAAGCTTCAACCCAAGATAGGAGTAACTTGGAAGTCATGTCTTATCCTTGCATGCTGCATTTTAAGGACATGCAGAGTGAGGTGAGTTCACCGCAGAAGTTCACCTAGGCTCAGTGCCCCATATTGTAAATGGGCCAGTAACAAGAGAGATCTCTGATCTCCCCCACTGGTCTGTATTGCCCTGCCTCCCATTTGGCCATTTGGAACTGCTGTCCTAGGCCTAATCGTTCTAGGCCAGAATATACCAATGCAACTGAAGATGGCTTATGTCATTGGTGTACATATCAAGGCTTATAAAATATATTACATATATTTTCTTTTAGATTATATTGGAAATATTTAGTAGGTATAAGTAATATAATATATGTAGAAATTGGAGAAAAGTTAAATCTACCTTATTGAACATGGTCCTGTAGCAATTGTGACTTGACAAAGGGAGGTTTATACTCTTGAAAGCTTGTCCTTGTCATTTCTTTATTTTAAATTTACACTAGTGGACTAACACAGCTATCTCAACCTACATAAATTGGTAAGCAAATACTGAGTATCCTTGACATATTCTTACACAGAATAATGTATGTTATTCTGCAGCACCTTATAGTGGGATTCAATTTGTACATACTTTGAGTATGGCAGAAATGACAGGCTATATAATCATGATATAGTAACAATATAATAGTTTATTTAATAAAATAATAGCACTACATGGAAATAAAAAGAGGTAGCAAGTATGAAAAGTTAGAAAGTAGAAACATGTATAGTATGTTAAAGGATCCATAAAGACATGGTTGAGTTTGGTTGGAAGAACTCGACTGGTCCACACAGAGCCCTGACCTCAACCCCACTAAACATCTCAGGTAATGGAGTTTGAGAGCTAGGCCTTCTCTTCCAACATCAGTGCCTGACCTCACAGATGCTCTAATGAATCAATCGGCAAAAAGTCCCACTGAAACACTCCAAAATTTTGTGGAAAGCAACTTCCATGGCGCAATAATGGCAATTGGCCCCTCCTATGTCACTTAGGTGTCACCAGTCTGGTCCAGGTGGCAGCTGCTCCAGGTGCTGCAGGAACCCTACCCTGGAGTACAAGAGCAAAAAAGAAACCGCTCTGCCAATCAGACCAAACCCAGAAGTGAGCAGTTAGGTAGTAGGACAGATCATAACGAATCTTGTATTTTCCCCAAACTGGGAAACTATGACAATAAGCTTTATATTATTAGAATTACACAAGTGGACAGGCCATAGCTATAAGGAATGGGAAGACAGAATGGATGCCAGGACAAAAGTATATAGATCAATTACATCTGTGTAATAGAATGAGGCATGTTAAGCTTAAGGGTAGCAAACAATAGAAGTGGACAAGTGTGCAATGTTGAATTCATCTATTCACTTTCATTTTTGTCTTTTGGAGGTAAGGATGAATTTACAATAAAAAAAACGGGTTGAGGTCTTGTTCCTCAGATAAAATTTTGCAAGAAGATCAGATGGTTTTATCCAAACAGTAAAAAGAGCAATAGATGTTTCCCAGTGTCACCAATAACTGACAGTTTTAACCAACCAGTGTTGACAGGAGTTGTTCAAGATAATTGGAAGATTGCACATGATGTGCTGCTTCATAAATACCACAGTAAACAGAAGTCTGTTAATTACAGACCTGTGAATCTGTCATCTGCAGTGGGGATATTAATGGAGACACTGTGAGAGAAAAGGATTGTTGCACATTTAAAATCAAATGACTTCGGGCATTGGGGACAGCTACAGTCACCACTGGAAGATCACTTTAAACACATCTAGCTAATTTGTTGATGGGGCAACCAAACTGTTAGACATAGCTAGTGTAAGTGCATATATCTTAAGTGTAAGTGCATATATTTTATCTATATTTGTGTTCAGTCTTTAAAAAGTTCCGACCCACTAAGAGAAAACAATAACTGCATGCTTAAGTGTAAGTCCACTACACTAAATAAACATATGTGATGGTGTTTAAAGTAGACTTGGGCACCAGGGGGCTCTTTGTGTTCGTCTTCGTGCTCGTCTTCGGTCCTGTCTTCTCTTCGGGCGAATATTCGCGGACATTCTTTGTGTTCGGGTTTTCTTCGTTTTCCCCGGTTAAGGGGTTAATACGGGGTTAAAGCCGCTCTGGCGCCAGGAGTTTAAATGTCCGTATGAGCAACTCTATTGGTCGTCAGCAGGGGGCTCGTCTGCCATTGGTTGACTAGCCCCCTGCTGGCGACCAATAGGGTCGCTCGTACAGACTGTTAAACTCCTGGTGCCGTAATTGTCCGGCAGATCCCGCTGGTCTCCCTGTTCTATAATTTATTAACTGATAGAACAGGGAGACCAGTGGGATCTGCTGGGTAAGTTGCAGCATTGGGATTTTAAAAGTCTGCACGAGCGACTCTGTTGGACGCTCGTACAGACTTTTAGGCTACTGGTGCTGTAACTTACCCGGCACATCCCACTGGTCTCCCTGTTCAATTAGTTAAATGTCCGTACGAGCGACCAATAAAGTCGCTCGTATGGACATGTAACTAATTGAACAGGGAGGGAGACCAGTGGCATCG